>JARYHS010014977.1:0-24999 GCA_031002005.1 Vandiemenella viatica
TCCTTCCCTATCCCCCCTTCCTTTTACCTTACTTTCTTCCGCCGTTGTTCATACAAACTCACAATTTTTATCTGATTTTGATAGTACTTAGCACACATATATTTGAAAACACCACAGTCTGGCAGCACAGCAGTTAAGGCACTTTCTTTCGAAAAATTCTCTCTCCAGTCACGGGTTCAAATCCCACAGTGAGTAGGAATACTTAGGAGTTGTATTTGGTTATATGAGCTATGCCATGATGTTCCATGTTCTGATTCCACAGGCCCCTGAAGAAAGGAATTAGCCTTCTTAACCCTGACGCAATAGTTTGGTATATCTCCTTCGGGAAGATTCAATGAATTGTTGGATTGTGGACTAAGTTAGGTTTTTAGTTTTTACAATGAAAACTTCTTTAGGTGCGTTGGGCGGTTTTTGAATGGGTAAAATCATATGAGTGTGCTTTACTGACATGCTAATGTTAACAGTATATATGCTGCGGTCTGGTGGCTCAGTGGTAAAGGTGTATGACTGTCTTGGCTAGGATTTTCGTAGACCATTAACCTGCCCTTCACCTCTGGCATAGCTTGTTGTGTAATGTAAATTACACCAGAATGCTTTCATGGTTTGGGTTCCACGTTGAACTGTAGATCCATGTACCTGGTAGCACTACCGGGTTAGGTTAAGGCGACTAAGACAGGGGTGAAAAACACCGATCGAAACCCTGTCACCAGGTCATTACATCCTCATGGAATTAATATTATTTAGTATAACTGTAGCTATGATATTAATAATTTTGCTTTTTAGGTAGCCTTACAAGAAAAAGTCACATTGCCTAAGTTCAGGAGAGAATGGTGGCCAGTCAATATCCCCTCTCTTATATATCACCTTCCCTGGGATAATCTCCATACCTCAGCCACACACACATTTGAAATGTGAGCTGCCACACCATTTTGTTGAAACCGCCCATTTCAATGATTTTTGTGGTGGTGATGAATTGCCAAGAGGAGAAATTCACACAACATGGTCAAATAATGCTCAGAGTTCACAGTGAGAGGTCTCCCATTTTCTTTGAAAAAATGTGCCCCTATGATACCAAAATTCCCCACTGTAGCACAGTAGCCTACACTGTAACCCTTTCACAATTGCCTTATCTGACGTAAAAATCGCAATCGCAGGTTCTTCGTCCAACATCTCACACATTATGTCAGCAAAATGTCTCCTTCTTACAAAATCTTCCCAGCATCCACAATTTTGTAGGGAAGAACGTTTAGACCCTGCAAATGTGATGGATAGAAGAATTTGATTAAGCAAGAGATTGAGCATATCGTCTTTCAGATGGGCTAGGTCTCTGTTGATTTGAATGATGCATTTTCAGGTAACATGGCTGTCTGTCTTCATACTGCCTCCAGGTTTTTTTTTTTTTTAATTGCAGAACCGGTCTCACAAAAGTTCTGGACCCATAACCAAATGGTATTGTGGGTTGGAATTGTGCTATTGCATGGAATGTTGAATCGAGATGGAACTTCTTCTGAGTGGTGATCAAAGATTCTGTATTTTTAAGGAACTTCTCTATGATGATGCAACGGTATTGCAAGGTCCACATATCCATTGTTAGTAAACTGCCTCTCTATAGAAAGGCAGTGAGACAACCACGCCCCCTTTCTTATGATTACAGCCTCACTATAACTTCTACCAAAGCGTCAAGCAATGCTGACTCACCCTGTATTATACACATAAGCAATGCGTAGTTTTCAAACGTTTTAAAAGGAAATAAAAAGAATATTGAAAAGTATTTTAAACAAGACCTGAAAGATAACCACAGGCCAAAGCAGGTCAGGCAGCTACACTACTCTTCAGTGTGTAAACAAAGCTGCCTAAGAAGACAGTTTTATTCAACCTGATTTGGAGAGTTTTCAGAAATGATATCTTTATGAACGTTTCATAGTACTAAAAATTCTACATCCTTTAATATGGCCATCCGCTCATTGCTACACATATCATGTTATGAGTATAATATTATTAGAAGGAATCAGCAAAACCAGTATATAAATAAATATCATTATAATTATATGGTAATCAATAGGAGCACTGAACCACTGTTTTGCTGTGCTTTAATGCAGTTCTGTTAATTACAACATTAACGATAAGTTTCACGACCTGAATTTAGAAAAAAAGAATTACTGAAATATAGGGGGAGGTTGATGAACTACCCCATCAATAAGAATCATCAGTGGGTGGAGCTTAATACCTTCCTGTAAGCCAGTGTTCTTGTTATGTCCCAAGCATTCACTTAAGGAAATGAATCATCTGAAATATAGATGGTGCTGCATGAAATATCACCAGTGGGATTGTTCCATGAGTGGAACTAATAGAGGTGCTACAGTTTCCTCTTATGATGTTATGTCCTATGTTATCAGAGTGTGCAAAATTATGGTGATTGTATCTTATGTTTGCAGCCACTTTCTGTGTCAAAGAGTGTACCTGCCTATAATTATATTTTATCCAGGACATAAAAATTGATACAAATTTGATTATTGCTATTTATTTAAACTTTCATAATAATGAAATGGGTTACATTTTGTTAACTTTATATTAAACTTTTTGCAGGTCCCCCAAACAAATTTTAATTTGACAAAGAACCTTTCAACAGTCAAAGAACCCCATAGGCTTTGTATAAACCACTAAGCTAAGGAGGCAATAATTTCCTAACTGAGAAATTTTGGTCTTTTTTTTAAGATTGTAGAATATAGGTAGAATGGAGAAGCCATGATTTCAACTGGATAAGGGGGGGGGGGGGGTTGTTGAGTACGCAAAAATAGAACTTAAATCAGTAATACAAAATTTTAATATACGATTTTATTATGATAAAGGTTTAGTGTGGTCAAATACAGGTAAATACAGGAACTAAAAATGTAATGGTAACACGGATACTACCTTCAGATCTAACAGTACCTATCACCTTTAGAAAAAAAATTAATAGTAGCTAGAGAAAGTCTAACAACATTATGGAAAGATGCACACATAACCACCTGACATTCCATATTACGGGTATATTCAAGTACAAAGTAGGTGCTGACAGTAGGATGTGTTATTTGTTCCATCAACAATAACTTAAATATGTATTATAGTAGACTCTGATGATATGGTACAATTTGTTTGTTTTGAAGTTAAACTTGCTGCGTACATACAGGACAATGATTAAGGTTAAAAAATATGGTTACAGGTATCTTCAAATCATAAACATACTCAGGTTGAATTTGGTATGATGAAACACTATTGGTAAAGTACCTTATGGTTAAAGAAACTGCTTTTACAGTTATAATCACATGGAGTAACAGCATAAGGCTACTGTTCTCAGGTCTACGTAACATGGCTGATCAGTCTTGCTGAACATATCGCATCCACTTATATATCATAGAAATAAATATGGTGTCACCATAATAAGAATGAAAATACTTGCATAAACTTACCATTCAATAATGATGATAGGATGAGGTGCAGAGATATGTTAAGGAGCACACAAAGTTTTATTTTTGATAGCCAGTTACCTTAATGAGGATATTGGGTGAGCTGTCTTCTGCATTCCAGGCAAACGCGTGTTGCAATTCCCTGTCAGCAGGGGGCCTGTCCAACAGAATGTCAAGACAGGCAGGCTGTGAGATGTGCTGTGATATTTCACGCAAAAAAACCGGACGGTTCATCTGTGGGTTGTCCCACTCAAAGAACTCCATACCTGCATCAGATTACTCATTTAGGATTGCATTATATGTCAGAAAAATATTGCTACTGCATGATTGTACAGTTTAGTGAGAGATAAAAAAAGGTTGCTTAATGCACTTTATAAAAAAACATATAAAGTTAAAGAGGTACTGGGGACTTTAGTCATATGCTAATAAGATACCATACGTTTTTTAACAGAAGAACCCATGAAGTATTCATTGAACTTACTGTCTTCATAGTATTTTTTCTGTAAGTACTTCATGTAGACAAACATACCAAGTGAAACTATTTTGCTTACAAACCGAAAGGATTTTGAAGTTCTTTCACCATTATCTATGGAATAATAATACATTTCCTACATTTTTAAAGAAAGTATTTTTCAGAATTATGAATTTGTATCCCCACATTTGGGGTGGTGGAATTATAGGCTGACAGTAGCTCTTCAATGCTCAGCCTCAGACTCAGCAACAAGTAAAACAAAATTTAAAAGTCGCATCATGATGGACCAAGAAAATATTGTGGTAACAGCTAGGGCGTCTCCTGCTGTAAGTGATTTGCACCAGTATCACCCGGATGATGTGAGAAAAGAGCTAGGGCTACCCACTCAAGGATGGGGTGAGCTGAAGAAGTGAGTCCAACAGATCAGAATGTTTACCAGTAACATCGGTATTCTCAAGGGCTCGCTAATGCATTAAAGACCCGGTGAGTAGATATTGCCTTCATCCAAGAAATCAAATAGAATGACTCAAAATCCAAGGATATTGGTACTGGGTACAAGTGTTCTTATCACAGAAAGAATGCAGAAAGAAACGGCGTAGTTGTAGCTGCAAGTACAAAGATCTGAGACCATGTCGCTGGAGTGAACCGTCTTCTGACCAATTAACATCTATCAAGATCACTTGTAGTACCAAAACCTTATGCATAATTTCCTGCTATTCCCCACAAACTGTTTGGTTCAGATGATCTAATGGAGGAATTCTGGAACAACCTTGAAACATCCCTGCAATCTTTTGGAGAAAATAAATTACTCTGCATTGGTGGTGACCTGAATGGACACGTTGGAAGGAATAGAAATGGTTTTGATACAATACATGATGGGTGGGGTTTTGGAGAGTGGAATGAGAATGGGAACAGAATCCTGGAACGTGCTAAGTCATTGGACTTGGCTATGGGTAACACCTTTTACAGAAAATGTTCATCACACATTATTAACTTAAGTAGGTGTGGAAGGAATACACAGATCGGTTATTGGTTAATTTGAAGGGGTGACCATAAGTTTGTAACTGTTACAAAAGTTATACCATGATACAACATCACACCCCAGTATCATCCGCTCCTCCTCAGTTTCAGGATATGCTTTAAACTCTACAGCAAAAACTTTAAGTCTACATCAGAGAGAATTGAATGGTAGATATTAAAGCAGCGCCACATCCATATGAATACATGTAGAGGCTCCCTAAAAATGCCAGAACACAATGTTGACAAAGTCTGGACAACAGTCAACAAATATGTTAAGACCTGCCCTACCAATATCATGGGCACAACAAAACCTGGATAATATTTAATCAACAAAGAAATGTGGTGGTGGAATTATCAGATGCAAGATGCCATCAAAACGTGGTTAAAATCAGGACTTGACTCTGATTGGCAGAAATAGAGATGACTGAAGTCAGTGGCTAAACAGGAAGTGGTAAAGGCAAAAGAATACCTATACAGGAACATGTGTGCTTAATGTCACAGAAGCAGCAAAAAACCTCTACCAGCTAGCGAAGAATCATCACTGTTCCACTCAAGATGTTGGGAATGTTATGATCATTAAGAATAAAAACCAGAGACTGCTACAGAAATCGATCGAGATCCTCAGATGATGGAAACAACAATTCAAAACTATCATAATTTCCACATCCACCAATGGCACATGCAGATCCTATGTATAGCCCAGCTCCAGCCATCACAGCTGCTTTAGTAGAGACCACCATGAAGGAAATGAAAAATGGAAAGGCAAATGGACCAGATTATATCAAATTGGAGTAATGGAAGATGCTTGGATCACAGTCAACTCAGATCCTGACAGATATCTTTAACAACATCATAGACAGATATTAAGCACCTTATACTTGGCTCATTACTGTTACAATATCCAATTGGAAAGAAGGGCTGATGTGCTATACTGTTCCAATTACCAACCAGTTCACCTGCTTTGCTACACAGTGCAGATTTTTGAGCGAAATGAGGATGCACACCTTCGGAGCAAAGTTAAGATAGTCCCAAATCAATGTGGTTTAATGAAAGACACAGGGACAATTGATGCTATTCACGCCACACATCTTTTGATGAAAAGGCACCTGGAAAGGAGAAAACACTGCACATAGCATTTTTTTTTTTTTTTTTTTTTAATCTTCAAAAGGCCTTTGATCTATGTGGTATGCACTGAGACAGCATGGTGTACAAAAGGTATATATTAAATGGATCCAGCTGCTATAAAGGAATGTCATCAGCTATGTTCAGTGTGTTTTAGGATATTCTGACTCTTTTCCCATCAGAGTTGGTGTTGCTTAGCGATCGGCTTTATCCCCACTCCTGTTTATGCTCTATCTTGATACCGTTGCTGCAAAACTATTCCCTCAACACCCTTGGACATTGCTCCATATTGATGATATCATGGTCACCTGTGAGTCTGGTCAAGAATTGTAACAACAAATTCAACGATGGATAATTTCCCTCGACAGTATGCGACTTAATATACGGAAGACCAATTACATGAAGTGTGCTGTTCCAAGTAATAATAATAATTCTGTGTGGCCATAATGACCTGCTGACTGGGTTTCTATTAGCTGCACATTCTGTCCCATTCATAGCTGCCTTAACCTAGCCCAGCAATCCTGTCGCATACAGGGGACCTACAGTTTAACGTGCAATCCGAACCACGTAAGCGTTCTGACGTACTTCACATTATACAGCAAGCTGTGTCAGAGGTGAAAGCCAGGTTAAGTGCCTATTAAAATCCCTGCCAAGACAGGGATTTGAACCGGGAACCTTTCGATCCCCAGTCAGACGCCTTAACCACTGAGCCACCAGGCAGCTGGTGTTCTAAGTGATGGGTTTGTTAATATCGACAACATTGAACTCTGCTATTCATCAGAGTCCAAATACCTGGGAACTCTAAACTGTTCGGGTGGTCAGATTCTCCCATACTTCCAAAACAGAGGCAATGGAGCCTGAATGAAGTAGTGTCTGGTCACAGAAGTCCCTTTCGACCGGAACGTGTCACTGTACTTTAAGTCAAATATTTACAGAACCATCGTGGCCGGATCAGGCAGTATATGGGCAAGTATGCTGATGTCGCAGTGCAAGGGCCGCCAGTTCGAGTTCTGCCTCAGGCATGTTTTAATTAAGGGTTATGTTCGTCTTGTGCTGTCCTCATTGTTGTGTCCACAATATCATAATTAAAGCCTAATACAACAGTTAGTACAAAAACAAATTTGATTTGGCTAAATGGTTGCAAAGACTGAAGGGCATAAAAAAAGAACTATCGTTCGACCAGTAACAATGTAACGAAATGAATGAAGGTCAGTCATGAAAGACATAACAACAGCTGGATGTCATGGAAATGAAGATGATTCATTGGCCGCAGGGGCTCACTAGATTTCACTGCATCAGGAATGAAAATGTTATGACGGCATGTGGTGTGTCTCTAATCCCTGAAAAAATGTGGGAGGATTGTCTGGGATGATACGACCATGTGCTGTGTAGCAACAACACATCATTTGCAAGAACAGCACTTGATATAAGACCGGAGGGCCGAAAACCACAGGAGTGACTCAGGAAGCACTGGCTGGATACTTTGTGGAAGGATATTCAACTAGGGAATACCTCACCTGAAGATGCACAAGATCATCATAAATGGAAAAAAAAAGTCTAGAAAAGTGGACCCTGCAATACACGAAAAATACTAAGAAGAAGAATATTATTAAAAAAATGTGTAATATTAACAAATTAATTTCCTTTTCTACTAACCGACTTGTTTTAGTTCAAGATAATACAACAGAAGCACTATTCAGAAAGAATTATTTGCATACTCATGATTTCTTCTGGGAAAATAAAGAAAGTGAGATGTGTTGTTGCAGCCATTTCTCAACAATAACATAAAGAATTGTCAATTTCAAGTGCTTTAGTCTCTCTTAAGCCAACTCAAAGCACGTAATCTACAAAAGATGTTCAGATAAGGTGAGCAATGGAGTGGAAGGTTCAAAAAAAAAAAAAAAAAAAAAATGTCGCCCGCTACTATCGCGGGGATTGGCGACTGCTCGACGTGCCGCACGCGTGTGGTGCACGCCTTGCACGCCCGCTTACGGCAGCCCTGGTAGTAGGGGATATGAGTTTTATTTAAAAGTTCTATTTAGCTAAGAATCCGTGAAGAAAAGAGTTGTCAGAACACAAAGAAAAGTATGTATTCCTTTTAAATTAACACATTAATATCATTAGTTGATTTTTATTTATTTATATTGGTTCAATCTTTATTATTTCGCTAATTCTTTACCCATAGATACATAGATAAAAAAATTAATTTTCTGGCAACAATGTTAGCGGAAGTTTTTGTAGACTGAAATTTAGCCTTGATCAGAATGACAACTTGCATTTGATTTTACAGCAGTGGGCATAAATATTTTTATTTTTTTAAAAAAAAAATTTCATCAGCGCAACATTATTTTGTTTTAATGGAAGTAGTTCTACAATGACCACGATCAATGTGACCTAGACCACGATTAAAACCAACATTATGCGGCATATCGTAAGTTATTAGGATTAATTTTTAATTTCATTCGCTTTTACTTCAGCAGCATGTAACTATGTTAGCCGTTCAGGTGTTGTCATATGGATCTTAATCACGAAAATGAAAGAAGATTTTGGCTCAACCTTATTTCGCGATACACAATGTCAATGATATGTGAATGTATTGATGCGCGTGTAACGGAAGCTTTGATTTTCAAGCAGCAATATTTGACTATTTGCTACGGCGTAAGGCACGAGAAATTGCTTTGGGCATTATTTTATAACAATTAATCAACTGGGATAAAAAGACTTACAAGAACACTCTGTTCAACTATGTTCAACCCGACATTTTTGACTGGTTATGAGCAGTGGCGTAGCTAGGTCAACAAGGGCCCCGGTGCAAAAAAATTTATTTTGGGCCCTCAGGCCAGACGGGCGACCTTTTTTTTGCTTTGTGTGCTGGTAGGGGCCCCCTGAACTGAGGATGGGGGCCATTGAATTGTTCTTTAGGGGCCCCTGAGCAGTGGTTGGGGCCCCCCTGAGCAGCGAGGACCCTTAGTGAGGGGCTCCTGTGTTCTCAGGGGCCCCTTAGACGACGGTAGAGCTAAAAAAATAAAAAAAAAGGTCGCCAGTTTCCAGTTTGCCGTGAAGCCTTGTGGGCCCTCTAAACTGCTCTTGAGGGCCCCTAGAGGTGCGCTTAAGGGCCCCTTGAGGTATACTTGGGGGCCCCCAGAGCGTGAGGGCCCCGGTGCACTGCACCGCCTAGCCCCATAGTAGCTACGCCTCTGGTTATGAGGCTAATCTATATATATATAGATAAATGTATGTAGCCTATATTTGTTTGTTTGTATGTATGTTTGTTTGTTTGTTGGTTTGTTTGTTCTTCATACAGATTCACAGTTTTCATCCGATCTCGATGAAACTTTGCACACAAATCCTTTGAAACAAGGAGAAAAATACTATCTACATTTGGTTGAAAAATTATCTCTATAAATAATAAATGTTGTCATATAATTTCGAAAAATTACTAAATGGCGATAGACAGACGCGTTAGATATCGAGGTCCCTGTACCGTTTTTTTCGTGTAACGGTCAGCTAGCTCAGTGGTTACAGCGCTTGCTTACAAATGTTTGGGTCGTTGTCCCCGGTTCAAATCTCCGCGGAGACAAAGATTTAAAAAAATTGTTTTTGATCGTAAGAGTCACGCCTGGACCGTCGGTTATTCGGATTGAATGTTAAACTGTAGATATCACAAATTTAGATGTGCAATGCGAGGCAAATCGTAGGTAGTCTTGCAATGCTGTAGGTGTACATTTTTTACGTTGTATTTATCCCTCAGGGGTGATTTGCAACAGTCTGTGTGTGAGCTGCAGTATTAATACTGTAAATGCGGAATTAAGTCTCTTTCTTTTTGTTACATTTTGATAGCTAAATGCCTATACCGATATTGATGGTATTTGACAAGAAAATCTGTAGGGAGGGCACAGGAAATTTTTTTTTCGGTATGATTAACAGTTGTAGTCACGAAATTTTGAGAACTTATCGAATGTTGACAGAGAAACTGATGTGTGTTAGTCTATAATGTTGCGTCGGTTGCTCAAGCTGTGCTTCTCGCGCATTATGTTAGTGTATAATTTGTTAATGAATTTAGTATAGAGAAAAAACGTATTATTTAGCATAGATGTCGATTTTCTCTGTCCTATTACTTTGTGTCTGCTTAAATGTTTCTGGCACCAGTTTATTTTGCCTTCTTTTTTGACATGCCTTGCGGGCGTAAACTGGCCCAAGTTGTAGCTCTAGCAGAGCTCGAGCAGCTAAAAGTTATTAGAACCCTGGAATCGGATGCTCATGCTGAAGAAAGAAGAAAAGACCAAGCTGAAATAAAGTTACCCTTGGTCAATACCCCCCCCCCCCCCCACACACACACACACATACCCTCACCTACGTTTGTTTTTCTGTTTTTAAATATTTTGGGAATTGATTCTCTTCAAGAGACAGATTCCACGGTAAAATGATATAGTGATGGCCTTCCTGTCATATTATGCCTACTCGGTTGTTTGGGACCAATCCTATGTTACCAACAAATTTCTATATTCAATTCTGGCAAATAAATTCTTAATCGACGCGTACGAAGTCGCGCGTATCAGCTAGTTGATTAATAAAATAGAACAAATTATACCTGCCGCCTAAAAGAACTCAGAAGAGCTGCAATTTTTTTCTGCAGTTCTGTTACTTTTCTGTCTACATTACCAGGGAATGATTGTTTGTTCTGATTAAAAGGTTTCGATAGCTCATTGACGCCGTTTTGGGTATTTAAAGGTACTGTTGGAAGGAATTGGCACTGTTAACATATCAAATTACTGGAAGTTTGCGGAGTAGCCCAGCGACAAAACTGTTCGTCATCATTGGTCCGATTCGAGCCGTGTCTGAAGTTTCGGAGGTTTTCTTTCTTCACTATGCGAATTAAATTGCGCCTAAGTGTTAACACCAGCAGGATCATTCGTGAAGAACCCCAATTCAAGGAGTTGTGTGTCATTAAGGACTTGGCCTTTCTCAAATCCATCCCCAGTTTGATTCAGTGTTTGGTGGACCGTAAGAAAGACGTATTTGCAATGATACGCTAACCCCGCAAACCCACGACCTTCTTGACGATGGACTACAATTATAACAAGCTGCCACCATCTATTATCTACTGTACACCGCAAAAACAATCTTTAAAAAGTTGTCGACATTTAGAATCCTCTACTCGAATTCAGCAACAGTAAACGCAACATGACAGTAAACAAATATCCCATCCTTAGAAGCTTATTTTTTCATAAACTTTTTGGATAGTTGGAGGCCAAGTTATGCCACAACCCTCTAGAAAACTTTTACAAGGAACTGTTCAGTATTGAGATGCCACAAACAGTTAGATTTGCTAAGACTATGTAAACGGTAAAACGCAATTACTTATTAATCTTCGAGACAAATAGCTATTGAATGGTTCCTGGTTTACCAGGCAAGAGCAGGTTTCGATATCTTTAGGAATCGGCCAATTAAAGCTACTGGTACACTATATGAATACAAAACACAATAAGCACAACATTGGTCGTGGTGAGCGGTAACGCTCTGGCGTAGCATTCGGAAGGACGCGGTTTTGAATCCACGTCGGGCAGTGAGTTTTTCATGGTTTCCCCAAATCACTTCAGGAGAATGCCGGGAAGCTTCGTTCAGAAAGCCCTTGGCCGAATTCCTTCCCTTTCCTTGCACCCAGTACTTTCCCGCCTCTATTGACCGACGTCGATGAGGCAAAAAGCCATAAGAAAAAGTAAATCCTGCAGATGATGTTAATTTAATGAATTTATTGTTGGTAATTAATGTAACTTTTTTATTTTTAGGAGAATGTACTCCAGCATCCCTTTAAATAATGTGACAGAGACATTTTATTTCATTCCTCGTTTTTATAATATCCATATTTTTAACCAAATGTTTGGGCCCGTTAATTGCTTTTGTAAAATTCTCTTTCATGCCTGACAGATGTTTAAATACTGTTAGCAAATTCTTTTTGTTTCTACTGACTTTCAATAATCTTACAGGGAGGCATTTACCTTAGATTTCTAGAAACCATTTTTTAAAAAAATTTATTTACTGTTCACGTCGAGGAAATGGATGAGATATTAGATACAACTTTTAGTATTGAACTGAATAGTTGGCGATGAGCAACTATATGCCGCAGCCACCTATAATTACAATGACGAAATTAAGACACCTATTCAAAGCAAGATACTTACACACAGTCTTATGAATGCTGCCTGAATATAGAAGGACGATTTTTCAACTCAGATGTGACAGGATCTACATTCTCACGTTTTATGTCCAATCAAGTCGCGTATTTGTTGGAGGATATTCGGTACGAACATAATGGAACTGAAATTGACTGAAATAGAAACGTCGGTATCATAAGTGCACTGAAGGTATGTTGTACAACGCAGCATAGGATGAAAGTGATCTTGGAAACAGCTACTTCTTGATGCCTCCCAATACTTCTGAGTTTGCTTGAAGACTTCAAATCGATACTTAAAAATGTAAAACAGGAACTAGTACTGATTTCTGAAAAGTATGATACATACATACAAACCAATCCAAATCCTGAAAGGAGTAAATTTATCATCAGTAACATTTCATGGATGATGCAGCATATAAAAGTGGGTGAAAGAGAGAAACCAGTTTTGCTTTATATTGCAAAAAGTGGGAAGCCACTGTATATTCGTTTCAGAAGGTGGGATCTGCTGGAATATTAGTTGCTGCGTGTAAGTAGGTAACAGATTTGGTCTTTAAAAACATCAACGCTGTTGGCGAAACCTAGGTCCTTAATAGATAGGAAACGCAACGGGGAAACCAGTGCGTGCATGTTTGACTATTCTAATATCACTACTGTCAAAGTTTACCTAAATAACGTGTCGCTCCCGGACGAGAACTTGATTTAAGAAATTGAGGATCTCAGTTATTGGATGACATGTATTACATATTTATATGAATATGAACAACAGTATGCTTCCCCACTACTTAAACATAACAAAATTGTCGTATCAGTCCCTCTGGCCGTAAATTACTGTTCCCCACAAAATCGATCAGTTTAGACTAAATCTGTAGATATTCGTACGAAATCTGAAAGAAATGAGAATTTTCCTGCCTATACGGTTGCTTGGTGTTGATACAGCACACACAAAACCCTGACTAGTGTTGTGCGGAAGCGAACATAAAACAAGGTAGCACCGATCACTCTCACTCAATATTATGACAACATTCTTCTCGGCACATGTCATACATGCCTCTCGTCACTAGTGCATGGCGGTAACGGTTCAAATGTTAAATGGTTGACACGATATTACCATGCAATAACCTGGAACGCTAATATTTTCCCATTAAGTAAGATGTGCTATATTCTACGTGCAGAAAAAAATCAAAATATGCTGTTATTTACGTCAAAAGATTATAGAAGACGTGGTGTTTCCACAAAATTATCAGAAAGAAAATCTGCTGAAACATTAAAGATTTAGCATATCCTTTTCCACGTGAATTGAGATCAAATTCTGAACATATATTCTGTAATGCTACTGAAAACGTAATTTTAGTTGTTCAATGTGGGAGTAAAATAATTGGTAAGATGACATATAATGTATTTATTTATCAATTCCTTCTAATTAGAATTTCATGATTACTAGTTTTAATTGTGCATATTACACTGTTGAACTGAGGCTGTATGACATTTCACTCACATAAATGTGCAAACATCCCAATTTTTTGCACTGGAGCACTTTAAGAGTCAATGACTGCTTTGTAAAATTAGTTTCTATCGGTATTCATTCTTGCTCCATTGCTGTTGATTTATGAACTGCATAAAGCTTCTTATCACGGAGCTAGGTGTATTTTTTCCCTCGAGATCAAATTACATGACCTTCAGTAGTATTACCACCAACACAACCCTCACGAAGAATTGAATGTCCGTCACCAAGACTTAAACGGGTGAACTCTGGGTGTGGATACTCAGCCGCAAGATCAAAGAACTTGAATTTATCGATGCATCTGGTTAGTGACCTTCCTTTAGTTTCAAATAGCACTTTCAAATGATAAGTCGCATATAAAATGCCCAATCTGTGCCAGAACATACTGTTAGGCCCTTCAAGACAATGATGTCAATGTGCCACTTATGTCTCAGGTAAAGACATTGGTGGAAGTACGTCTTTTTTGTTTCTTGTTGTGAATTGAAGACGTGGTGAGACCTTTGGCTGATGGCTGTGGGCACATGGACGTAACCACATTGAAACATAGTGAGGCAGATCTAACCTCATCCCATTACTTAGGCAGCTAGATAAAAAAAATGGCAACAGTTACTTTATTCTCTTGCTACAATAAATGAAATCGTTGTCCTCGAGAGGAAAACTATAATTACAAGAAAGTAGAAGCGAAAAGAAAGAGGTCTGGCTACCTATTGAAGACTAGAAATGTAAATACCTTGGCATTACATTTGATAGCAAACTTAACTGGGCAGGACACATTGGACAGGTGGTAGGGAAAGGGTTCAAAATCTTTCACCTGTTAGAAAGAGTGATGAGGGGATGTACTAGAGAAATAAGGGAATTGGGGTACAAAACTTTGGTCATACCATTGCTGGAATATAGTGGTGTAGTTTGGGATCCACATTTTGGGTATCAAATACAGGAGTTGTAGGTGGTGCAGAAGAGGGCTGCCAGGTTTGTCTTTGGAAATTACCGCAGAACACAATCGGTAACTAATATGATAAAGGAGCTGGAGTGGGATTCATTGGAGGATAGAAGGAGGGTGAAGAGAGTTATGGGAGTGTACAAAGCCTATACTGGTGAAGAACCATGGAAAGATATTAGTGGGAAAATTAAGAGAGGTGCTTGGAAGGGTAAGGTTGACCATGACCACAAGCTGGCACTTGATTTCAGGCATAAGGGCGTGGAAAAATTTTCTTTCATAGGAAAGGGAGTGAGGGACTGGAATAAATTGCCAAGAGAAGTGATGAATAACTTACCGGAAACACTGAAAGAATTTAAAGTAATAATTAGTAGAGGGCAAAAGTAGGTTGGAAGGGGAAAGGGGGGGAGTGTAGGGACATTGCCACCGGAGTTGGCGCTCCATCTCAATTTTATCAATTATTATTATTTCTTGCTCTGATATAATCCCCAATACCAATTTATTTAGGCCACGTGTACTACAAACATTCAACAATAACATATCATCTTGCTGCACATTGTAAACGTGAACTGAAAACAGAAGAAAATGATACAATAAATAAAATAATGAAAAAAAGGCGTTCGTTCTTTGCGGCCATTAATCCAGAATCTTCTGTAACTGTACTTAAAATGAACTCATCTTAATAATGTATACTAAAGTAGAAACACCACAATACAAATATAAAATACACAGGAGACTGGACTCGAACCGGAACATGAAGCCAGAGCGCTGATCACTTCGTTACCGGCTTTGTCAAATAAATATCTCTCACAGTTTGCAAGCCTTGAGCCCTGTCGCAGCAAACCATACAACCCTCTTAAATGGAAGTGTTTCACTCAGCCGTTTACAGCGTTATCACAATCCTGCGGTCGGTAGGAATACGAAGTCCGTGCGCACCATGCTGTGAAGGGGCGTCAAGAAACGATCAGTTTTTTTTTTTTTTTAACTGCTTAACGTCTCCTATAACAACTAGGTCTTTAGAGACGGGAAAGGATGGGGGGCAAGGAATGGGAAGGAATTCAGCCATGGCCTTTGTGAAGGAAGCATCCCGGCATTCACCTGGAGTGATTTGGGGAAACCATGGAAAACCCAAATCTAGATGCCCGGACTGGGATCTGAACCGCCGTCCTCCCGAATGCGAGGCCAGAACGCTAGCCGTTACACCACCACACTCGGTGAAACGATCAGGATTTTCACCCTTTCACAATGAGCTTCTCAGCTAAAACTCTTTGACATCGTTTTACCCCTAGAATTTCGTATTTGTGAAAACGTATATAGACATTAAAAAGTGTTTCTTAAAGTAACAAGCTTTAAATACAAATGAGTAAAACAAAATTTACGAATTGCCAACATACGTTAAAATTTTGCACTACTGAATAGTTTTTTGCAAGCCAACTAACACATTACTGATTTCTCATTAGAGACTTGGATTTGACTTACATCGCGAAAAATTTACACGACAATCGCAGTTGAGGGTTAGTTATATAAAATCAAACGAATACAATTACCGTCATTGCTAAATTATATTTTCAAATTTAGGACATAAAATATTGAATCGTGTTCTGATACAATATAACACTGTTTCCTACTACCAGCGGTATTGCAAGACACAATATCAAAGCTAATAGCAGTTCACGTTTCCTGATTAACTGATTCACGTTAAAAATTTCATTATTTAGATAGCTTTACTTCCATTCTTGAAGTACATACACCTATTTTTTCTTCCTTCAGCTTAAGCGGTAGTTTTCGAAGCGTCTCTATCTAGCATATGGGTCCTCAAAAATCCAGCCAAGAATGATGCAAAAATGCAGGCTATAGTTAACAAAATGTTGTATTTACCAATCTTTTCCAATTTTGTGACTATCGTTTGAGGTACGTAATTTTTTTCTTATATCTATGTCCAACATACGGGACATTGCATTTGAATTACTACAATGTAAATGATGAGATGACATTGGGAGATTGCTAGAGTTTTTGATATTATCAAATTGTAAAATCTCGAGCTACTTTTTCTTTTTTGTCGCTGCTGGAAGTTCCAAAATTTTCATCATCAGGCAACGTTGCGAAACTCTTGGATCGTACATATAACAACCTTTTCCCGTTATACTTTGTAGAATAATGTTTTTATTCCACTACTTTGCACAATTGCTTGATATTCGGAAAGTTGTCCATAAATTTGTTTTCCATGATACCCAGAAATCATTTCAGGCGAATGTCTTCAAAAGGACATGGCCGAATTGCTCCCTGTTCCTTTTCCCCTATTCCCATAATCCTTTCCTTGCTCTAATGACCTTGGCGTCAACATGCTATAACACCTCAAGCAAGAAAAATTTAAATAAACAAACAACGATTGAAACCAGGAGGATCCATAAACGTATCATTACTTTATGATTACCAGCTTGCTGAAGCGTATTTTAAAATCTATGGATTGCAAATAAATACATTTCTTAAATTTAAAGAAATGTATTAATAAGTACCATATTACAAATGTTGATTATGACTCTCGCAAAAAACAGTGATCCAGGTGTCCACACAGCTGTGTAAGATGTTACACCTCTAAGACGGTGTCTTGGGAATTTAGCTCTGGTAGTTTCCCCTTGTTAGTGTTTGTGTGAATGATCATGATGCGTTTGTGTTCAGC
Organism: Vandiemenella viatica; assembly: GCA_031002005.1. NCBI lineage: Eukaryota > Metazoa > Arthropoda > Insecta > Orthoptera > Morabidae > Vandiemenella > Vandiemenella viatica. The sequence goes on from JARYHS010014977.1 coordinate 17,354, forward strand.
GTAACGTGTTGTTTGCTTTTTGAATGAATGAAATCAGAAAGAACGGAAAGGGTGAAACCTGACGACACCCACACCACTGGGGCCACCAAGCTGAACTTCCCCATCTGACAAATGAATCACCATCAACATTAATGTATACCCTTACTCCAAACGCACTGCAGAGAGGTTTGGTATTGAACCCAGGGCTTTGCGCACAATCCTGTGTTTAGGAACTGTGGACCATCATCTCTGCTACCCTGCCAGCAAAGTCCTGATATGGAAATTATTCCACCAGCAGGACTCGAACCGGCTAACACCGTATCAGATGTCCTTCACCGGCATCGACCACCTGTGTGACAGGGGCAAGCAATAGCCAAGATAAGTCAGGGCACTGAAAGCAGCCCCATACAAGAGGGCATAATTTACATTCTTGTTCATTTACGCTGACCTGGTAAGCGTAGGTGCAACATCATCCAACATGTGACGCACACCAGGTTTTTAAAAGGCGAGTATAATGTGATTTTGCAACATCCTCCCCATGAAGTAAAAGGAATGCTGTTAATGTGATATGGTGACTTATCATAAGGATTCTAACCATAGAACTGTAGAATTCATGGAACGTTGCGCAACAGAAAGAGCAGAATTCGAAGAACTGCTGGATGTGTGGCCAAAAGTATATTTAACAGTGAAAACGCAACATGGGGACGTGCTGACAACCTGATCAACAATAGAACAGAAACAAGCTTGTTGAGTGGGAAGGAACAAAAGTCGACTGATATTTTTTCGTATTTGTTTTATTTTCAGTGTTTCCATGATAAACTGAACTTTTTTAAACTTTTTTTTTAATGGCTGTGTTTTAAAGCAACATTGAATTATAGTATTGAAGTGGCGTTGACTTAATTTGAATTCAAAATGGAAACTGAAATTCGTAAAAGTTGGTTGAGGAAGATCAGGAATCAACTAAATTAAAAGTTGGGAAGCTGGATAAGCTTGGCTGATTAATTTGTGGATTTGTAATTGTGTTAAGCGGACTTGTGAATTAAAACTGAAAAAAATATCAAGCTGATTTCAAACCCAATTTCAGCAAAGGTGAAAGGAATTGAAATCATAATTGGAAAAATTTATATCTGATGGGAGAAAAATTAAATAAACTCAAGAGGCATTATCTGCTATTCTGGAAAAATATCGGGATTTCAAATAGGAATTATCAATAAAAATTCAAGAGATGGTTACTGAAACAGAAATGGATGTAGCAATGGATCTGAATTCCGAAACAAAATAATTCAGGTTACGAGAGAAAAGAATAATGTAACTTCCTACAGGGGAGCTGAACACCCTTAATCAACACAGATATAAAATAAAAGGGAGTTTCTCCATAGATAAGCCAGGTCAAATGTATTTGGGTAAAGACTTCAGGAAGTTAGGAGAAGGTATCCAGTTTTTTTTTATTATTATTATTTTTAAGAAGGCTGTTGGACAAAGAAATAAGTGAGATAAGAGAAAATTTGGAGATTGTTTGGAGCGATTATATTCACAACAGAAATATTGAATTTTAATTGCAAATGAATGGAAAGATTTCAGCATACACAAGTATTGGCAATACTGGCACAGATCTTTCGATCAGTAGGGACTCGTGTATTAATTATTTTTTTAAAATTATTTATTGCTTTACGCCTCGTCGACGGCTAAGGTCATTAGAGGCGGGATAGGACTGGGGCAAGGAAAGGGATGGAATTCGGCCATGGCCTTTTGAAGGAAGCATACCGGCATTCACGTAGAGTGATTTGGGGAAACCATGGAAAACCCAAATCTGGATGCCCGGAAGGCGATTCAAACCCACGTCCTCCCGAATGCGAGGCCAGAACGTCAACCGTTCACCCACCGTGCCCGGTTAGTGTGTAGACTTCACATGTCTACGGTAGACATCCTACACAGACTGGTGCTAAGTAATGTCATATCACATTAGAAAAACATTTATTTTACATTACTACGTGGATGTCGCAAAATCACACTGTTCTCTCCATTTGTAAACTAGGCGAGCGTCATTTCTTAAATGAAATCTTACTTGCGCATTCCTATCTTATGTAATTGAACAAGAATGCAATAACTTGCTCCCGCCTGTGGATGCTTTTGGTAGCCTGGTTCAATGTTCATAACATACTCCTGAAGGCTCTATCTAAATGACTGATAGGTCTAAAATTTTACGAGTTCCAGAGAAGGTAATATAATGACTCCTGAAACTATAAAATACCCTTCTTTGCAATCTTAGAAACCACTGAGGCACTGAGGCTAGCAAAATTTATTGCTAGACAAATTTGACTGTTCACAACGTGACAAATTATCTGCTATCAATCAAAACTAAAACTTCGAGACTCAATAAAGATATTGAAGCCCTCAAGAAAACTGACTTGAAGCGCCGATTCAAGGAATTCAACACGGGATCTCACTCCACATAATTCTGGTCCACTAAACCAAACACTTAGTTACAACAACTGGCCCTCAAAGGAACAAAAATACGGAGGCAACCATGTGCTCTTATCCTTCAGAGGAAAAAAACGGCAAGTGTCTTACAATTTATAGTTGGCATTGTGGTGTAACTGTGGAATCGACATAATTTTACTGAAATAGCAACTATTGAGAGACTTGCTTTGGATTGATATCACCTACATACCCTTGATAAAGACAAGCTGTGCGAGAATTGTCGTGAAAGGAGAGGAATCAATGTCCGAAAGAGGGTGAGGTGACTGTCTCGTGTCCTGAGTACTCACAGGCAGGCAGGAAGTCGCTCGTAACAATGCTGCAAGATAAGCCTCTGTTTCTGAGTATGGAATATTTCAAGTGTGCGAGGTTCAGTACAGGAGGTTCTCAGTAGTGAAATAATCCTCCCTTGAAATTTCTATGACTGCGGCGTAAATTCAGATTCACGAACTAAGTGGTGTAGATGTTTAACAAATAGAAGAAGAAAAAAAATTAACCAGCTGACAGAAGGAAATTTCGTTCGCGCGAAAAAAAGCAAGAGGTGTAAGGGTATCACGAGGCGAGGACAAAGTACGTCAGGAGAAGATGCTATCCACTACAGTGTAGAATGAATGAGCGTGTAGTGGAAATGAGTAAAGTAATTTATAGACCACTTGTTTATTTAGGAACGAACTAATTGTTATTGTAAATTTTCACATGCCCGGCAAATACAATTACATTTTGATACGTTTAGCTATACTTTATCGTCACAGTTAATATATCACCTCATCTGAAAATTGTTATTCTGTCGCGATATCCATTTTCTACTTAGGTGCACAGTAAGTAAGTTAAATTTTCAACTTAACTGTCTCTGCTAATACGGACTCTATCAAACAATATTTATAATATATTTATAATATAACAATAATTCTTTCTAGGTATATAAGTTTCTGAAATTTATCTTCTAAACTGAGTCTAAAATCTGACATTCAAATACAAAGCCGAGAAAGTTTTAATACTTATATGATTTTTCTCAATTATACGACAACATGTGAACTTTTCAGCCCAAACAAAACTTGCAGTTTTTTAGTACGTTCATATTGAGGTAAGTTGTAACATTCCTTAATTCTGCTATGCAATAATCATTCATTTAGGCAAAAAAAAAAAAAAAAAAAATCCCAGTACTATCACATCAATTTTGGGCAAATTAGAGCTGTCTGCATTCTTGAACTAGGCTTCCAATGTAAATATTATTTGCTTTGTGGATTGCTAACCAGAACTAAGTAATGTACTGAATTAAAATCATAAATATACCGTGCACAGATTGCCGACACTCGCTTAACACACGGAGCAAAACTGGTGCATGCTGGAACGTGACATTACGGGCTATGATTGATGTGTCGCATCACGTGACTTTTCTGCGTTTTTATTTCATCAAAAATAATATGTTTTTAACCGTTATCGAACAAATAAAATTGATTTTCAGTATACATACAACTTACTCTATCATTTTCAATTAAAGATTCATAGTTTTCCTTTTAGTGCCCAGTGCTCTACTGCATCGGGGAGGTGAGAAATCGACGAGTGATAGGTGCAAGCATTGCTGAATATGCCGCTCCTGGCAGCGCCGGGCAAGGTAGTAGACAGCGTGGACTTGGTGTGGTCTTGAAGGGTCTACATCATTTATTCGTACCAGAGCCTGGTAGCAAGTTAGTCGTGTTACTGCTGTAACATGAAGATCAGTGGTGGATATAGGAATTTTTTCCGAACCGGGAAAACTTGGCCGCCCCCATTGTCGCCACCCCGAGTGTCAAAATTTGCCGTCCTTCAGACACGATTTTGCCGCCCCTCTGAAGGTGCCGCCCGGGGCAAGCGCTCTGGTTTCCCCCCTGTCCCCCTAGATCCGACCCAATCATGTACAAGTGTTAGGTAAAGTGCTACGGTTGTGACTTGGCAATGCGGAATCTTATTTCCATCTACAAGAAAGTGAGCGTCATGTTGAGGCGCTGTGCTATATTATTCTCCGGATGCTTTGGAAATTAATAATTAATTGAACCATTGCTACAATAATAGTTTCTCTTTTTCTCAAAAGCTGTCACGTTCCTGGTGATTAATTTAACATATGTGAGAGTCCATGCTTGGTTATAACATACTGTCGATTTGCCTGAACTTTTAGTGAAACTTCTACAATTATCACTCATCTGCGAAACAAATATCTCATTAATAATTCTATTGCTAATATTATAATTCTGTCTAAATGCTTGTTTTATGATATTTATGTCAAGATTCGGTATTGATTTGTGTGCTTTAACTGTTTTTTTTTGTTAAACTTTCCAAACAAATCAGAGTAAAATGCCAGATATTGATTCAAGGGAATTAATATTTAAATAAACCTCTGATTTTGAAATGTGATGTTATTTCAGTGAATACAAAATAGAGTTAAATTTACAAAACTTGACAATATGAGTCCACTTATCATTTTGGCGTTGTACACCCCCCCCCCCCCCCTGGCCAGGATGTATCCACTGGTTCGGTTTGGAAGGGTGTCATAATGCCGTTGTATAATCTCTTCAGGCAAGCTGGTCTACAACTATTGTAACTTATTCTTTATATTCTGGATGCTGGCACTGGTACGAAGTTAAGGTACGAGATGGTTCCATACATGCTCTATTGGGAACAGAACTGGGGTTCGTGGTGGTCACGGGAGTACCTCAACTTCACAGAGACAGTTCATAGAGTCACGTACCATTTGTGGATGAGCATTGTTTTGTTGAAAAATTGCACCGCAATATTTTCGCATGAGAAGTAAAACGTGAGGACGCAGGATTCCCGTGACGTAACTTTGTGTTCTCCTATAAACCTCAGTCCACGACCTGAAGTCATACCCGATGATTCCCCTCACAATTACGCCAGGAGTAACACCGCTGTGCCTCTGCAAAACATTGGAAGAATAAGATCTCTCTCCATGGTTTCACCATTGTTACAGACGATGGTCATCCGAAGTAGTGCAGAACCGCGATTCATCGCTGAACACAGTGCGACGCTATTCTTCAAAAATCCATGTTTTGCGGTGACGTCACCAATGTTAACGGCAGCCTACCCACGGGAGAGTAAGGGGGCGTCCATTCATTACGTGAGGTGAAATGGGGGGGGGGCGGATTGGGCGAAATCACACGAAACCTCACCAAGGGGGAGGGGGAGGGTCAACGGAAAACTCACGTGTGGTTTTGAATTTCCTGAAGAATGGTAGAGCTACCTTGGGGGGGGGGGGGGGCGGGGCGTATAACCGCCCTTGGAAGCATGAGAGCTAAAAAAGAAAAAAAAAAGTCTAAAAAAACTACGAGGTTGATTAACAGGGGGGTGGGGTCTCCGTCAAAATCTCACGTCATTTTAGGTGGGGGGGTCCACCTGGATCTCACCAAATCTCACCAGATGGGGAGAGGGGTTCGGAATTCCGGAAAAACACCACACGTAATTAATGAACACCCCGTAATTACCTAGTTCGACTGCTGCTAGTCTCCAACCAACGGTGTCATGGTATGGGGAGCCATGGGGTATGCCTTCAGGTCACGGCTGGTAGTGAATGAGGGAACTCGGACGCCACAACAGTATTTCACGGACATCCCACGTCCCCGTGTGTTACCTGTCGTGCGCAGTATCGCGGTGCCATTTTTCAACAGAACAATGCTCTCCATCTCACAGTACGCGTGTCTATGAACTATCTGCTTAGAACATGTGAGGGACCAGTTCGGAGATCAACATATTCGGCATGTTCTAACATGCTCGCAAAAAAAAAAAAAAAAAAAAAAAAAAAAAAAAAAAAATCTTATCCAAACTCAGTGAGAAAATATTTGAGAACACAAACCGATAATAATAATTCAATAATTCTCGTCCACTCAAGCACTTGTTCATTGGTTGCATTGACCTTTGATATTATTATGGCTTGCTCAAATCTAACCTAATCTAACAAAAAATCCAAATAATATTTTGTGCGTACATTGACCCAAAAAAAACAAATTACTTTCGCTGACTTTAGTGGTGTGAAGAACAAATACACGATCAAGAATATGCCCTTGGCATTTGTTTTTCAGGTCAACCCCTACTTACTAAAAAACATCAAGAAATTCTGTTTATATCCATGGGTACACAGATCACAGAATCTTCGTTCACTTAAACATTTTAGTAGAGAAAAGAATAAATTAGGTAATACTAACAATGAAAAAATAACGCAAATACACAACCAAAGAAATTATGGTGTCAACATATGAACAAAAATATTCTTATTCGTGGATTTGAAAGGAAATTAAAACCATTTTCTCTTTATTTTATTAAGTCTCTCCACTACTAATTGGGAAATTGAAAGAACAAAAAATTCAGTTCTTGATACCCGACATACTAAACGAAACATTTTCCTTTTAACAGTCATCCCGAATCTTAAAGATTTCATCATAAATGTGACCCTTCTGTGGTCATACCGTAAACAGTTGATTCTTCAATATTTATCCATAAAAACAACACTAGTGAATCAACTGTCGAACCGAATTTCTAGTGTTGGGGTTCTTACGCAGGAAGATCACTGAAATTCGTACAGAATAATCAGCTGGCACTTGCAGCTGAAGTATTTGATTCGATGTTTAGAAAATGGATGTAAACGGTTCTCATTAAAATCATCTGTTCGTCTCCTGCAGTCCCAGCGACGATGATAAAGTCACCGACCAAGTCAGCTCTTAAGTATGTGCCAATGTGCGTGGCCAACTAGTTGTTGTTCTCCATAGTGCTGTTTATAGCGAAGCCGCTCTGTGATATCTGCTGTTATTTCTCGCTGTAGGTGGGCTATTAGGTCTTTTGAAATCAAAGTTGATCTCACTCGCCGAAAGCTTCACAAATCAAGTTAATGGGAAACCTCAATTCAAAGTACTGTCCGCTACGATTCCTTCCCTTCTGAAGTGTTATCGGGGCTGCACGATAGAAACTTAAGTCGTTATTTCAACGTAGCTCCCACTTTCGTAGCACTTCATTCTTGAGCTATCAACAGGTTTTAGAGTAAACGTTAGGACAGGACCTACCCCAAACATTCGGCTTTTTTAGCTAAAAATTATTGTTTGGAATAATTGGACAAAAAAAAAAAAAAGAGCTTATTATTACAGTACCATCCAGCCTTGTATTTCCACTCAACCTTTATCCTAAAGTTCTTCCAGAGTTAGAAAAAT
>JARYHS010014979.1:0-19365 GCA_031002005.1 Vandiemenella viatica
AAAGGAAAAATCCCAGGGGGCGCCGTATAAAGTGAATGAAAAGCATCAAAATTGAATTAACAAACAGCAAGATGCTTAAAAAAAAATTGAATTGAAATATAAATCCAGCTAGCTCAGAATTTAAGTGGCGGGAGCAGAGTCTTAACCCAGGCGTCGCTTAAGGGCACATAAGTCTGTTAAAAATCCACTGGATAGTGACCGTCGTTTCTGGTACATTACCATAGTATCATCGCCGTGATGGTGAGCGACAAACACAATGCCACTGCAGCAATGGAAGCTAAATAAGCGGCTACGACCGCGTTATTAGCATAACTTCCAAATAATGGCAAGCACGCCACTCAACATCTCGCTTTCCCAAAGCAAGAAATGATCAACCACAATGATCATCAGAGAGCGTATCGGCTGATACGTCCGCTCACCAGCTCGTCTTGGACAGAAGTGTTCTCCTAAAAATGGCTCCTTCCTCTTCCTCGTCTAGTTGCACTCCACATGTAAAAGAACTCCACGAAATTAGTCTTGTAGCCCCCAATAAATGTTCAGGATTGGCTAGCTACACATTTCCGTCGTCACGTGTTTAATATCACGCGTCGCATTCGCTGACTCCTTCGCGCGTTTCCTACTTGGCCTTCGGGATAGCGGCAAGGTGGGGTAGTTCGTTGACCGAATTCCAACGGGACTCAAGCCGGGCTGGCCCGGCGTCACCTTGTCGCCTCGCCTGCTCCATTGTTCCACCCTCAACGGTCGAAATGGCAGTCTCTAGCCTTCAATATTTAAGCGTTCTGAGCCATGCGTTTACAGAAAAATTAATTTATAATAAACTATACCTTTGGCCGCCCTGGTTTAAACATACATTTAACCTATCCAGACAACCCTCATTATTTATAATTTATTTACACGTTCCAAGATTAAATAATTAATAAACTTGAATATAATAAAAAAGGAAAAAAGAAAGAAATATGAATATAATTAATAATGATTTGATTATATTCATTGTGGGTGACGCTGTCACACCACAATACTCACCAGATTCTGTTCCAAAGACCTGGATGAAATTCCAAGTCCCTTCACAGTGATTGTGCAATGACGGAATATAACACTGATGATGTTTCATTCGGGTGTCTTTGGGAAGAGTAGATCTGAATAGGTATCCTCTCCCTTCTGCATTTTCATATACGCTACACTTGACAATAATAAACGCAGTTATGTGAACAGATATAACAACATTTAGAAATCTGAACGCCGGGAATGAATCAATTCCAACATTTAGCCACTTGTAGGAAAGCAACTGGTATCCCTTCTATGGGATAAGTAAAGAGATGTTAGATATAAGGTTCAGTATATGACAACAGGTAGCATGTAACCAGATCAGTTAATGAAAGGTCATGCTAGACCTGCCAAGTCTTTTCGTGTCAACTGCACGTTTTTTTTTTTTAATTTGCATGTTGACTTTTATTAATATTAACAGGTGTCAACTTGATCTTCATCACCAGAAAAGATTTCAGTCAAGTAGGTCATACATTTTCCGTTGTTCACTTACCAGTTGTACACATGAAGATGTGAATTATTAACACTCTTTCAGTAATTCTGGAACAATCAGTTTCAAATAATAATTGAACTAAGGTAAGGGAGAAAATTTGCCGGCAATTGCAGAAAATATTCAGCTGTACTGATGGAGGTCACATACTACGAATTAGGCTGCCGACTTTCGAAACCCCATGAGGTTTAGAAGTTTCGTCGGTGCGAACTGTCCAGAAAGGCCACCCAGGCCTCGCAGTCTGCATCCCAAATTGCAGACCAGCCGACTGGGCTTCAAGGTCTCCACACGGACTGTGTTTAGGAATACTTTCTTTTTGCTCTGGCCGTCATCAAACCAAATTCGTACTGTACGAATGGGTATGACGCGGAAAGCTGAACGATAATTTTGATCCTGATGAACGTGCGATGAAACAGACATCGAGTAACGACGGAACGGTGAAAGTACGAATTGGTGCTACGGGATCTCACCGTATGACGTACAGTAGCGCTTCGCAACACATAAAAACTGTGATCAAAATACGGATCCGAGCTGGGGACCTCTTGTTCCACATTTTTTTTTTTTTACATAATACCTTAATGTTTGCAGCTTACATGTAAGTGAACCACGGAAAGTTTATGTCGCAATTGAGAGTTCGGCGATCTGTTAGAATTAATGAAAGTCAACATGCAAGTTGCTAGCACGAAAAATTTGATCCATGAGAACTCGTCTCTAGTTAGTAAAAAAAATGGCTTAAAGAAGATACACCTTTCCAACTCACGATACCGTTTTCTCCGAGAGGAGGGAGTTGAACGACGAGGTGATGGCGGCTGTTTCCTAAGTATCCTGACATCCAGGTGAAATGAAGCTCCCACCCGTCATCAGATCAAAGAAGCTTGCCGCCAGGTGTGCAAGGCCTAATATGGCTGCCTGTGGGAGCTGGGATAATTAGCGGAGCGGACCAGAGTATGCAAATCACGCCGACAGCGAGATAAACTGGGTCACCACTGCGGAGGAACACATGTCGGCGGGCCGTCACCCAAAACGGCGCACGCGGGCTTAATTAAATGAAATAACAAGCAGGCTGCGACCGGCAACTTGGCCTGCCATTTACTGGACGTAAAATAAGCCTGGCACAAATAAAATTACCTATGACATTATTTATTTTTATGCTGTTTTCACCCTATTACTGTAAAGTAGCAACAGAACTGTCAAGTTAATAATGTGGTCTGTTACGACATGGTTGAATTTAGGTTAGTGTGTTGATAAATACCTTATTAACATTTGAGCATTCTTGTGTCCGGTGACAACCCTGGTGGGTGAGCGGTAACGCTCTAGCCTCGTATTCTGGAGGACGTTCGACCATCCATATTTTGATTTTCAATGGTTTCACCACATCACTCCAGGCGAATTCCGGGATGGTTCCTTCAGAAGACCGTGGTCGAAATCCTGCGCATTACTTTCGAATGTAATTACCTCGACGTCGAAGAGACGTAAAACCAGAAAAAAACAACTCGTGTCCCCTAGACTTATTGAGCCAAGGCACTGAGGAGGGGCAGGAGTGATTTCCTACCCGGACATCCAGAATTCAGTTTTCTTTGGTTTCCAAAAATGAGAATGCCGGGATGGCTATTTTGATAGACCATGGCCGAATTCCCATGGCCTAATTGTATGGGTCAGCATGCCCCACAGGCTAGCCCTCACAATCTCGCAGACTCCTCACCAACACGTTGCCTACTGTCGTTTAAGCTACCCGGGCGTTTGATGTTTACCGACTGGGCGACTGGTAGAGGCTGCCATCCCTGCGAAACGCGGCCGGCAAATGCTCAGGCGTTGGGAAGCCACCTCTACACACGGTGCATATGTCCATTCTGTCTTTTGCTATTCTGACAATTCTCCATAATCCAGGTTCTGTGTCTTTCATTTGGACAGTATATTAATTTCATAGCTTGCTGTTCCATTTAAATTTCTACATCGTTTCATGGCATTGCAAATCAAATGCTGAATATTTGTAGTTTCTGGCTTCATCTACACCAAGCTTCTTTCTTTATCCATACACACATCCAGTTTTATTACGTCGCTTCATAACCGCCAAACCTGGTTGTTACCCTCTATTTTAATGGCGGGATGGTTTCTTCGAAAGACCATGGCCGAGATCTCTACCACTTGTTGCCTCACTCTAATGACCACCATTTTGACGAGTCTTAAGCCCAAATATTGAAAAAATTCATTACTATTAAAATTCGGCCAGATAAGGTGTACATTTCGATACCAACCTTCACTGACTTCATCATGTGAAGTAGTTAATACGGCGTGGTTACGGTGACAACACGTTGCGACCTGTGGTAGCCTTGATTAGGAATAAGGGTTTATTCGCTAATGTCGTCTAGATATCGGTTCCTGCTTTGTTCCTTATGGCTGGAAGCAATTATTCCTTCTAATTAAGGTAATTGACTTCTTCGTCTGTTACAACAGCTGCAGTTTATCTTATTACCGTTGTTTATTTCTACTGGGCCCCATGATCACCACTTATCTTGCTGCAGATTTCTCTTCAAATATTTATTGTTGTTGTATCATGTGTATAGAAAAAGGAAAAAGGTGTCATTCGCATACGCCAGGTGTTTCTGGCGAGTGAGTTGCTGTTAGCAGGGTCATTTGGACACTGACTCACACTCCGTCTTGGCGGGTCGGGTTGCAGTCGACAGCAGCTGTGCGTTGTTCCATTCACGGCTGATAGAGGTCAGCGCGAGCAGCCACATTCAGTGAAACGCATTTAACTGCGGAGGCTGAATGGCTATTAAATGGGCCGCCAGAGAAAGCCGCGCCCCGCAACAGATGCAAATGCGCTCATTACTCAGAGCCCACCGCCTTGTTTATTGAGACGTCATCGTTTAAGCAGCAATTTCCACGCCGGCATAATTAATGCGTAGTATTTTCCGCATTATAATAACGCCACCGTTTACTATCTCCGCGTGCGGCGCGGCGACTTCCTAACTCACTCCAGTCCTTCGTTATCTTCACGGCATACCACTTCCCAACTTCAATGTAAACATTTGCAACATAGGCTAATTTCTCTGCGGCCCTAGCAACTCGATGACAGAATTACGACTGTCGTGCATTTTCCAGTGCTCTTATATGTGATCCTGTCATGTAAACGGGATATACAGTTTTATTTTGAATCCGAAGCGGGAAATGTGAATGGCTTAGTTAATATACACAAATCAGACTTACCTGAAATTAAAGATTTGATTAAAATTCCGATACATTAACTTCTGTATCCACATTTAATCTCCATATCAGGCCTGTAACCTAACTGTTAATGAAACATACCTATCAATAGTCCACTAAAGTGTCTGCCACAGTATCAGGAAATCTCCGGTTTGAATACAGAGCACATCCGGAATTATTTTTTATTTATTTATTTTATGGTCTTTGGCTTTCGCCAATCTGACCAGCTAACAGAAGAATTTTACTTCACATCAAAATTTATGGACACTTGTAATACAGTATTTAGCCACAAAAGCATTTGAGCACTTGTACTTCATTATACTATTTATCATTAAAATTGAACATTGTTTAGTTGAGACCATATATAAATTTTTAATACATTATTGAGCCATCATTAAAAACATATTTTGCAGCATTCACTTTCAAACATTTTTAAGATATTAGCATACATAGGCCCATATTTTAACTCTTTTTATATATAAAAAAAATAACAAATTATCAAAAGCCCTAGCTCAACCTTCACATCCGGAAAAGCGTGCTTTATGTGTGTGAAAAATGCTTCCGTCTTTTGGATTCCATATAAAACTACGGATTTCACTTTTAAGGAGTATGATTGGGTACTTCACTAATTTTGGGGAAGTAGTCAATATTTTAGCTACACGTCTATTGTAACAAACGGGAAAATGTATACGTTGTTTTGAATTCGGCGCCGAAACACCAGCAGTTGTTAGGTCGTCTCTTCTGACGTCACATCACTGGTCGTGCTACTGTATGCAAATTTCAAAGTGGTGATTTGCTTATTTTATGGATAAAATGAGTTCTACCAATTAAGTGGTGTATATAGCATCAGTGTGTAAACATCATATAAATAGCAAACAAATTGTATACTTTCCACGCAAGGAAAAAATGGCTAAAACATGCCCGTTGAGATCCAGCATATTTGTCCACAAAGTCTTTAATATAATTTAGTAAAGACCACTTTGACGTTTTTTATTTAATATTTTATTACGTTTAATAAGCTATGTGCTTCAGTAATTCGTTCCGTCCTAAATGTTTATCGCTAAATGAATTATCACTTTCGAAGTTGAGAATCGTATGCGCCCATAAACACGTCTTTATAACCTGGTATGAACGAATGTAAGCTTTCTCGGTGTTTCAGTTGTGTAAAATCTTCTAAGGCTTTCCACCGAGGTAGCGCGTCAATGTAGGGCGACGTTTCGATGCCTGCCTCTGGCTACATCTTCCGGAAGATGGAGGCTGAGGCAGGCTTCGAAACGTCGCCCTACATTGAGGAACTACCTCGGTGGAAGGCCTTAGAAGATTTTACACTGTTGAAATTAGTCAGACATCATCTACATGATCTTATACAAGTACATAAATGAATAGAAGTACATAACGCATCTAGAAAAATTAGTAATTCTTTTCAACATATGTCAGTAATTTTCGAAACGTCGCTACAGTTAAGAGTGCGCTGTTCATCATTAAAAACACTTTAGATTTATTTATTATTTTCTAAAAGCAAATGGCTAATACAAATACAGTTTTATTTTGAAAGTTTTAACAATACTTTATCTTCACAGTTAATAGATCACCTCATTTGAAAATTGGGATGCTTATTGTTAGTTCTTTATCTACTTATATGCACAGCAATTAAGTTATATTTTTAACTTAACTACGACACCTTTTAATATTGGTGCTATAAAATAATGTCAATAATATTTAGCTTATAACAAATATTCTTTCTAGACTGTGTAAGTTTCTGAAATCTATCTTCTAAACTGAGTCTGAAGCCTAACATTTAAATACAACACTGAAAAGAATTGAATCTTATATACCTTTTCCTAACTATACGACAAAACTAAGCTTTCAGTCTTTGGTACGTATACTTTGAGGTAAATTTTGACGTTCCGGAATTCTGGTGTGCAAAAATCACTGCTTCGTGCGCAAAGCTTTAGCAGCATCGTCACATCAATTTTGGTCAAATTCGAGCTGTTTCCTTTGGGAAATCCATCTTTCAGTACGAATATTATTTGTTTCATGGATTGGTAACAAAAGAAGTAATAGATTGACTTAAAACCATAAATACACGCCGCACAGATTGGCGACAGATGCTTTGTACACAAAACAAAACTGGTTTGTGCTGGAATGTGACGTCACCCGATCTGATTGCCGTTTCGCGTCACGTGACCTTATTAATGTCTAAATGAAATACACCGTGATCACAAAGTATGTAAATTATAGCAGTCATCAAATTTGCCTGATCCGCCGAAAGAGAAACTCGCTCAAGTGCAGAACTTTTGCAAGCAAAAATTACCAATCGTGTGGAACGTAGAATGCGGTAAAAACGTCTTCTTGAGTAGTATACAGTGTCATATCTGGTGACCTGTTGTAAATTACTTACAGTGATCCAGTCACGCTGAAATTTGCATTAGCCATGAGGCGAAAATATGTGGTTTTCTTTAAATCCACGTACAAATCTCCAGTCGTATACGTTTCATCGACAGCACTGTTTTTTAATTCGTTTGTTTACTACCTTGCTCAAACGTTTATGTAGTAGTTTGTGTTAATTTCGTTTAACAATAAATATCAAATACCGTGCTTCTAGTAGCAATACAAAATATTTTTTAAAAAAAATGGGTTTTTACAGACGTTGCCACCTGACATAGACGAAAAATATCGTTACTATACATATTTACTTTTGCAATCGCATCAGTCAGCGTGACGCCTGCAGGAAAAAATACTTAGCTGTTGAATAAAATAGCAATGCTGGACAAAAATGTTTGTAGGTGGAGTTCGTAGACTGTGTGAACAATGCATTTCGTGTACAGTTAAGAGGGGACATCCATAAATTACGTGAGGTGAAATAGGGGAGGGAGGAGTCCGGCAAAATCTCACCAGATCTCACCAAGGAGGAGGGGGGGTCTACGGAAATCTCACGTGAGATTTTGCGAAAATTTTTTGGACAGTAGAACTAAAAAAAGGTCTACAATTTGTGCCAAAGTCTCTTTTAGGCGTCAAAAAGTTAGGCTGTGACCTAAAGAAAAAAAAAATCCTACAAAAGTTTCCAGGGCGATTTCTAGCGGGGGGGGGGGGGGGGGGTTCTCAAGGAACCAGATCTCACCACAGGGGGGGGGGTCCGGCCAGATCTCACGAAATCTCACCAGGGGGGAGGGAGGGGTCCAGAAATCCGGAAAAACACCTCACGTAATTTGTGGATGCCCCCAGAGCCTGGTCCCAGGGTGGGTACGAAAACTGTCAGGTTAACTCCCCTGAAAATTTTCATTTTTTGGTTATGCCTTTACGCCTCATCATTAGAGGCGGGAGGGGATTGAGGGAAGGAACGGGAAGGAATTCAGTCATGGCTTTTGGAAAAACCATCTCGGCATTAGCCTGAAGTGATTTGAGGAAACAATGGATGATCCAAATCTGGATGTCCAGATGGGAATTCGAACCTGCGAAGTCCGAGCGTCACCGCTCTACCGCCACGTTCGGTCCCTGAAAATTAGCTGATATTATTTAATTCATACCAGATCTGAGGTTCGAGGGGTAATTTCCGAATCATTCTCCTTTTTTGTGATGGAGAAGCATGTTGAGTGAGAGTAATAACCGGAGGCCTTGCATTGCAGAGAAGCGCGTTGTTCCCCGATTAGGCCAACTAGACTTCAATTTTCAATCGTTACTGAGGTAAATACCAGAGCGATTTCTTCAAAAAACATTGAAGATTTTCTTACAATTCCTTCTCCACAATCCTCTTCCAGATTTAATGATCACATCGTCAACTTACATCCCCAATTAAACACGAATATTGTAAGTAATTTCCGAGAGTCCTGTGCGCATTTTCCTGTCTGGTAACCAATGTCTACCGAACTAAATCACCTTTAGAGGATGTCCATAAATTATGTGAGGTGATTTTTCTTAAATTTGAATCCCTCCCCCCCTCATGCGAGATTTACCTTACAATTTTAATTTTAAAATAATTAAATTTATTTGATTTGTTGATGCATTTTACCCCATGCCACTAAATACATAAGCGTTAATACTAACAATGTGAACGCTTTTCCAGAAAAACGTGTAAAACTCGTAATCCTCTAGGCTTGTGGTTTTACCTCATTTTCACCGGCCAGGTTGTTTGGGGACACTAACTAACTCTTCCATGTGCTACATATTTTTTTCTGTGAAATAAGAGGTGAGATTTCTATTGACCTTCCATCCCTTTAAATGAGGTTTGTAAGATTTTGTCGGATTCTCCCCCCCCCCCCAAATCTTTATGAGCTCACGTGATTAATGGACGTCCCCTTAGAGTCTGTTACGGAAAACCATTTCGTCTACATGATGAGAGTGGTCGCGTGCCTAATTATGGAAAGTTATAGAAATACCTTAAATTTAATAACAAACATTTCAGCAAATTTAATCTTCAGACTGCGACATGGCGTTTTATTTGATAAAAGATGCTTGCTATATATCGCAATGCTGTTTAAATTTCAGCTAGTTGAAAATAATTCGTGTTCCACTGAGTCTAAAGATCTTATTAAATCGTTTTTTTTTTTATTTTTTTTTTATTTTTGAACTTCAGACTTTATTGGCATTTTACAGGTCTTTAAGAGAATTCAAGACCTTAAAGGAAGATAATGAATGATCCCAGATTAATTCAAATGTGTTTATTGTAAATGTGTCGGTGTAGCTAGTGGTTGAGAGGCATAAACTATGGATGAATCTTTTATTCTATTAAGCTATTCCGGAATAACATCTAAAACTCGTGATTACGAAGTCTGCTGGTTTTCCCTGATCTTCATCCGTCAGACGGTTTGGTGACACTATCTAACAGATTTATCCGAAGGTTTAAGTCAGTTACATATCTTAAAATCCTGCCAAAAGCTGAGTTCCCACGGCGCGTCCCTCGGCGCGTGTTAGGGCACGTCTCTCATCTCTGCCGCATATACTAGCAGGGATTGCGCACCTCGACCCACCGCCTGGCGGTAAAAGATGAGAGGCGCGAACTGCCTACCACGCGCCGTGGGAACGGACCTTTACAGCGAGACAGGTGTTTGCAATTCCGAACCACACAACATTTATACAGTCGACCCTCGTGGGTGAGGGAGCATTCGGAATGGTTGGATCTTTGGCCCAGCCATCCAGCTTTAAGCTTGTCATGATTTCTCACAATGATGGAATACACTTCTCAACTAGACAGATCTTCCAACACAATCATTTTCTTTACAAAGCTGCCTAACGTGCCAAAATACAGATAAAAATCGTTCATTTTGTTAATTCCCGGTTTTGTGAGATTAGTGTATCATATAGACGTGTTGAGTAGAACCGCTAAGTGCTTTGATATTGTTCTAACGGGAACGACAAAACTGTTCATAAGCGTCAAAAATTGCTTCTAGTCTCCAGATGCCACATGATCTTCTTTGAGCGTACGTTCAACAACAATATTGTGGATAATTCTGGATTAAATGTAAGGTCAAACAAATATAGCGCCAATCGAAATACAGGCGTTATTCTTGTTAAATGCCATCGAATTAATTCATGTGCTGTTATTCCAGCATCCTGGGACGTTTGTCCTTTAGCTAGGTTGCATTTTAGTGATACCGTGAAATATAATGCCTAATTTTCATTTGTTTGTCAGGGCTATTTCTGGGATCTCAAATTGCTGTCTCTTTCTAATCACGTTTCACAGTGGTGCAACGAGTTTGTTCGGTGAGTCACTGGGAGAAGCACTGTTGGGCAGGTAGCGACCTGACTGCAGGTGTTCTGGAGTCTCTTTATCTCTCTGTGGGCAAACGACACATCATATACCTGCTATAACTCCACAGTGCCTTCAAGTTAAAGCTTTCCCAGAATAACAAATGAGTGTTTTGGTGAAGTTTCCTTAGTTACTTACAACTAAACAATTTTTTATGCAAAAAGGACCCAAAATAATAATAATATGTTAGAAGAAATTTTATGACGACATTTACGAATTACATTGCCACACAGCGATTAAAAAAAAAAAAAAAACGCACACTACACAGGGAAACTAATACAAACTATTCAACTCAATAAAAATAACCACCACACACGCACACACACATACAAAACAGCTTATGAAAACAGAGAAATAATTTAATAGAGCAACACAGATACAATAACAAACAAAAATGAAACAAAGTTGGTAGCATTGAATTTCATCAAAACAAAATGTATGTTATGTACCAGACAAATGCAACAAGAAGCGTACAGTCAATGTTTCAATGGATATAATGCCAAGTGTTAAGTCAGAAATATGTGTAAAACAGTTTTCTACTTTTGAAAAGAAGATCTGTAAAATGCATAAAGTGCTGTTCCAGATCGCCATGTAAATATCATCACCCGAGCTGTAAGTATAATGTAAATATGTATATAATAATTTATAATGCTACTGTGAAATGTAATGAAACACATGTAAAACAAATTCACAGCCACTGACGATGCCTCACACCATAAGGGCGAAACGCGTATGGGAATAAAGTAACATTAACTTCAACAGTTGTTTCCAGACGGAATTTTGATTTATAATCTAAGAGCTAGAAAGGTGGAAATAAGATATAGACAAACGCAAAACAGATACAACAAGAGATTGAGAGGAAAATCTTATGCAGAATCTTAGGACCAATAAATGGAATAGATGATACTTAGTGGAAGGGGAAAAATTAATATCTGTACAGGTATGCAGAGAAAATTACAGACACAATGAACAAGAGAAGGTTGTAATATTGTGGGCGTCTTAGGAGAATGAATGAATGTTGACAAAAAAGAATTTTTAACTACATCATTAAATTAAAAGCCACAACAAAATGGGTTGAGGAAACGAGAAAGATTTGGAAAAAGTTGGGATCCATCCAGATGGGATAAAGAATCGAACAGTGTTTCAAACTAATATTCATAAATTCAAGGGGTTCCACGAACAATGTAGAATGACTAAGACCACGTGGTCTGCAGAAGAAAGGAGGAACCTGAGTAAAAGAATGAAAAAAAAAAAAATCTGTGAGGAGAATAAAAGGGGAACCAGTAAACCAGTCGCTTCCCGTGGTCCAAAGTAGGGAAAAATCGAAAGAAGGAGCTCCCTGACAGAATAAAACCTTTCAGGAATTAGTTTGTCTAACAAAGTTTGTAGCATACTTAGGTGAAATAAGATCACCACAGATTAAAAAAGAATATTATGACTGATCAGAATATTGAACTCTATAATGAACCAAAGGTCATGATTTTCTAAACAAAAAGGTGAAGATTTGTATGGATTTTAACTTTTGACTTGTTACTAAATGGATTACTGAAGAAGATGCCAGCAATATCTGACATGCAGCAGATTTTTAGTCAAGTAGCAGGATGACATTTGACACAATAGTCGAGGATATCACCGGCTGCCCAGGTATTCAGGAACGAGCGGCAGGAATTCCTGCAGATAAAGGCGAGCTCACACAATGCCGGGGATGGGGGAACGTGTGAAACCGGCGGCAAGTGCAAACAGAGCCGCCGCTCGTAAAACTTATCACCTGCAAACAGATACCGCTCAGTGGCTCATATATCAGACGACTTTAGAAATCAACGCAAAAATTTTTTAGGCTCCTTGCGGCAAGAACGTCAGAGTCCAGAAATAAAGGAACCATCTCGCCATTTGCTTGGATTGATTTCGGGAAATCATGGTGAATTGAAATCTGGAACGCCGAATGAGGAGTGTAATATGGTCGTTCCGAATGTCAAGCTCCCTACAAGTCTCAGGAGTGCTGTCCTCTTGTTAGGACAGTCACTTTCGTAATAACTAATCCAAATTGCCTTGTTCATTCCAGGTTCTTACCTTCTACTGTTCCATCCACTAATAAATTAAACTAATCCCGCATGTCTTAAAATACCCACCATTCTGTCTCTTCTTTCTGTAAGTTCATTTTGTATAAATAAATTTGGTCTAATCGTCGCAAGTTTTTTTTAAAAAGTTGTAGGCTAATTTTCATATTCTGAAAATCACCCTACAAAATTCTATTAAAAACGTATTCACAAAAAAGTTTACTTTCCCTTATTTTGTGATTACGTTGAATGATGTTGTGATTAGAGATGGGTCGTTCGCGAGTGAATCAGTTCTTTTGAGCAATTCTTTTAAAAGAGCGAGTGAGCAGTCGCTCAGTGAACAGTAGTTCTTCTAGGTGAGTTGGCTGTCTCTGAAGAACAAGAAGAGCTTGTTCACGTGGGCTTTGTGGACTGTTGAGCTAAAAAAAAAAAAAAAAAAAAAGTCTACAAATTGCATCAAAGTCGATTTAAGGGGGGTATTTTCATCGAAAAGTGGGGGCGTAACCGGATTCTGAAGGGTGAGACCTAAAAAAAGGTCTCAAATATTACTGAGCAAGTGAGCTAGTGAACCGTTCAAAAGAACTAGTTCCTTTCGTAGAGTGATCAAATGAACACCGCTCTTTTTAGTGAATCACTTTGCCCACCTCTAGTTGTGATGTTTGAACTCACATCTGGGCCGGCCTCGGTAACGTAGGGGCTAGGGCGCCGGTTCGAGTCCGGCCGCAGGCATGGGTGTTTATGTGTTGTGTGTCTGTGTGAATGTCCTGTCCATCCTGTGGTGTCCATACTTAGAAGGTACGATGTATAAACACTGGGCGAAGATTGATTCACTGGAAGCTATAATAATCACATTGAACTGGCTGTACGGCCTCAGCTGCCGAAAGCCATTAACAAGAAGAAAAAAAAAGCCCTCACATCTGTTTGTGTCTTCAGTAGATTTAAAAACAGTAACGACCACATTTTCATCGAATACTTGATTGTAAATCAAATAAACTCTAAGAACATAATTCGTTCCCAACTGCGATGTTACTTCTCTGTGTTCAAAAACAATCATTTGGAAGCTCATGAAGCTCTGAATGCGGGAATCTAACTATTTTCAGACGACAGGAAGTAGTATTTCTGAATTACGAAAGTAGAGTGCATAACATCACTCGCAGCTTTGACTGATGGAGTTAAAAGAAGCGATGATACGTTTATGTGTTAGCTTTGTACTATCTGCCCTGTCATAATATGTCCTGTCTTGGCTTCACGACGAACGAGGATGGTGCCACGTCTCCTACAAGCTTTCTGGTCGTGCGACGAGGTTGTATAGTTGATGCCCAGAAACTGGTCATTCAATAAAGATTTTGGTTCCATGCTCTTATGGTCGAACAGGGTAATTAAATATCAAGATTATCTTTCCTTTTCAGTAATATATTATTCCAGAGAAAATAGCAGTGCAGTCTGATACCGAAATTTTTGTTTCTTCGAATTCCCGTGAGCTATTTTTGTCCAAATGTTAGTCTCTGTCGTTTCTATGAATAAATATCTGGAATGTAAAAGAATCAATATGTTTAATTGGCTGTAGTACCACCCAATAATCTAACCACACAACTAACAGCTTGGCAGTAGTATTGAGCTAAGGATGATCGATATTAGAAAAACATCGATATTGACATCGATTCAAAAGTATCGATGTGCGATAAAAATCTATAGAAAAACATTGATATGTCTAAAATATGAATGTTTTCGGTAGGAAATAGAACTGTCTATTCTATTTATTAAATGTGTTTATTGTTATTGAAATTCCAATACAAGAAAAAAAATTAACATTCCCAGTATTTTTTGGGCACACTCTGTAAAAAAATTAACTTTGTCAGGTGTTTTCCCTTTAGTCTGTTCCTTTGCTGGTACAGGAATTGGCCAGCTTTGGAAAAAAGCCTTTCTGAAGCTGTGGATGTCGCTGTGCAACACAAATCTTTATCAGCTATTTTCTTTAAATTTGGGAAGGTGGATTCTAGCATTTTCCATAAAAGTAAAGGGTCTTGTTGTAAATCAGCTACCGGGCTTTTTAAATAAAATTGTAATTCCGTAGGCATATTCGTGTCACGTTGACCAGCCAAAATAATATTATTTTCGTTAACAAGTTTATAACTATCTTTCCATATATCTATAGTTGGTCTTCTTCCACTTGTGTTGTGGAATTCTCCGCCAATTGATCATTTTTAATTTTTTCATTCATCTCAATATATGAAATCAATTCCTTGACACTCCTAATGTCTCTGGAACAGGCTAATGCATCTTGGAAATGTATATTTTTGAAAAGAGGATCCATGAGAGTGGCGACTGCAAGGATATTAACATTTTCCGTTTGTAGCAATCGTTTCTTAATTTCTTTAATTACGTTATTTCTTAAATTCTCTTCGATTGTCTGTTTTGGTTGGAAGCCAGTCACTTTTATACTAAGTAATCTGGTAAGTGGTATTGCTTTACTACAGGTTACATATTTTTCACCACAGACTTCACGAGTAGTTCTTTCAATTGGTCGTAAAATCTCACAAACTTCAGTTAAATCAACAATTCGTTTTGCATTTTACATTTGTGGTGCACTGGTGTGGCAATTAATAATGTTATTGATTGCAGGGCGCAGTTTTAAAAATCTTTCAATCATGTAAAATGTTGAGTTCCAACGTGTGGACACATATTGAATCAGTTTCAAATCGGATTCTCGCCTCAATTTATCACTAGCGGCAACACATTGTTTAAACCACGTAATAATTCTTTTAACTGCACCAAATTCAACATGTCGGGGTAGCAGTGTATATGACGACTTCTACCAAATGCAATTTCTATTGCTTTAACAATATTGGCGGCAGCATCAGTGACAACTGCCACAATTTTATTGCTTTAAATATTCCACTCATTACGGGTCTTCAATAATGTATCCGCAGTATTAGATCGCGTTAAATCATAAACTCCTAACGATACAGATTCTAATTGTTCCTTCTTATTACAAAATAGAACATTCATTTCCAAAAAAAAAAAAACCTAGTTTGTATTGTGTCTGTCAAAATGTCTGTAGTTAAAGTCAAAGCACTCACCTTTTGAAGTATTCCTTTGAAGTGTTCTCTAATAACGTCATATTTAGTTTCTAACATTTTTTTTTTCTCAGAGTGAATCGTGAAGGCACCTTGTACAATGGACAAGCGACTTTCATTAAATACAGAAAACCATCATGTCCTACAATTTGAAAAGGTTGTGAGTCTTTACAAATCATGTATAAAATGCTATTCGTCAACTGAATTCCCTTTGAGCCCACATCAGCATATTGAGATATTTTACTAAAGCTAAAGCTTACAGTTGGTTGGGAGAATGATTTTTTGACATTATCCGTGTAACTTTTTTCGGAATCACAATCACTCCCTGATTCAGACATTTACAACGCAACATCAGCGGTACTAGTTGAAGGCACAGCTCTAGGTTCTTTAAAAGTTGTTGGAGTTGACGATGGTGTAGTTATCATAGGTTCATGCTTAGGCATTAGATTTGGATTTTTTTTTTATCCAAATGACATTTAAAATTAGTAGTGTTACCAGAAGTTTTAAAAAAAATTCTACAGGAACATTTGGCGATAGAATCATTTATTTTTTCAAAATATTTCCAGTATTGACTTTTTGGTGACATTTTAAAATACCTTTAAATTTAAAAAAAACAACAATAGTTTCACTATTGTATGCTTCTTCGTTATTTTTATTTACCACCTAAAATGCTTCGGATGCACTGCAAGGAAACACTACTGACAGAGGAAATGTAAAATTTTAGATTTCTTTAAATTAGCATAAAGTATAAGCTTAAAGCGCACTCTGCAATCAGTTGTTAGGTACATAATTAAGTAATATTGCCCAAAGAAATTCATCAAGTAACAAGCAAATCTTCAAACTTTTTTCGAAATTATAAGTTGTGACTATCGATATTTAAAAATAAATATTTTTGACTTTATTATCGATATTTTGCCAATATCGATTAACATCGTTCATTTCTAACCCTACGGAACCCCTCCTTCACTGGACCTCCATGCAATACAAAAAGCGTTAAGCTTTTAGTAATTCACTCACCTGCATGCAAAGCCAACCGGCACCGAAAAAAGAATCCTTAACACTCCTTCAATGCAAAGCAAAAGCAGCAACCAGGAAATATTTAATCTCGGGCAATTTATCCACTTATTACACAAAATAACCCAAAAAATAGGAAATAATATATTGAACAAATTCATGGTACCTACATTGTTGGGTTATATTACTGTAAAAGTTACTGGTCAAAGAAATAATAATACAATACAGCATAAAGATTTACCATACCTGTTATTTCGTTTCCGAAGTTTCATTATTAACAATATCAATAGCAAATTAAATTCACTTCGATTCACAAGTTCACTCACAACACACACGCAATTGCAAGAATCACGTGAGCGTTGAAATTGACAGTGTTTTTTTTTTAATCCCTTAGGAAATGCAAAGATACAACTATTCGTACGGCTTACTCCGGTTACGTTGATCAGTGTCATCTAGTGTAAAATAGTTGAACTTGATAGTCATCTAGCTAGTACATACAATACACGCTGGATGGCCTAAAGAATATTTTGACGTGTCGATATTTTATTCTCATAACATCGATGTTATCGAAGTCTAAACATCGATGTCAAAACATCGATGTTTATTCACCATCGATGAATATCGATCATCCCTATATTGAGCCCAGTAACACTACTAGACAAGAATTAAAACATATCGCATGGTGGAATGATGTAAGTTTTCTGCTTCTTTTAAGCTTCCAGTTAAAGTAACTAAAATATTTAGCTTCTCTTCTTCCTGTCTGTGATACCCTTATCAGAGCGACATTTCTTTATGAATAACACAGTATTGCCTATAGCATGAATTATAGTAAAGATGTGATTCACTAATATCTACCAGAATGAAGAAACATATTTTATTTTTACACCAAGTAGCTAACCGAAATAAAAAAACGAAGTTTAGTTTTATAATGCCTCTGTCTTCCTTACTAGTTTAAATCTCATAAATTTACATTCATTTGTAGTTTAAAACCGCGACTACTAGACACTGAGAATACCAAATTTTAAGAAAGTAACGGCGATCGTTTGCACATAAGAGTTTTTGATAAAAAAAAAGGAGAGAACTCATGGTATGACACTAAATAGTGAAAAAGTTGTAATGTCAGGGCTTTGTCGAAATTAGAAGGCTATTATTCCGATGATGGTAGACCACTCACTTTCGCTTACGAACAAAGTCTTTGCCGCTAATGGGTGAGAGGTACGGAAAGTGATAAAAAGCTAGCACAACACCATTAACGCCACATTTACTGCAGTGGCGCAATAAACCCATTTATCCTAAACCTGTAATTCTGTCGGCGAAAGTATTTCTCGTACTAACAAGTAAGAGTTATTTCTAAGAAAACATTTGGTAAGACCAAAGCCTTAAAAATGGATATTTTTTCTTCATAAAAAATTATTAGTAACAAGCGACTATGTACATTGAACATTGGCCAGCACCCACATAACTGATAATTAAACCATTCTTTTCTTAATGGACTCTGGTTCCTACAATTCAACCACCAGCAACTACTAGGAGTCCTCGTAAATTGCATTATTTTTTGAAGTTTCTAGATTCTTTTAAAGCATACGTTATGTAAGGTGCGTAGTATAGTGTAGTGTGCGACCTAGTTCATTATAATTAGGGCTGGCTCTGTCGCTGGGTTAATCCGTGTTGCCACAACTGTTTCACCGATACCGTACTGTCAGCATTAACTGCTAGAGATACTGGCGACGCATTCAGCAGACATCTGGCTCTCTCGCTCACTCACTGCTACGGTAAGTAAGGCAGTATTCTGTTACTGTTAGGTGCAACACCTTGGGCGCTGCAATTGTTGCAGTAATATTCTCTGTGAAATCTAAGACAGGTTTACTGGCCATAGTAATTTATTGTTCAAGGAGATATTAGGACGACAATGGTTAACTGAATAAGAGTTCCTGTGTGGTTGATTGCATATATATATTACAGATATTTATTGAAAAATTAGAAGAAAACAAGTACACAGCAAGTAGTAACAGGGAATTTCAATGTGAAAATACAATTAAGTTATAGTTTTTTTTTGCTTATGGATTTACGCCTCGTCGACGTGAAGGTAATTATAGACAGGATGGGATTGGAGGCAAGGAACTCGACCATGGCCTTTTGAAGGAAGCATCCCGTCATTCGCCTGGAGTGATTTTTTTTTTAATTTATTTTTAATTTAAATTTATCAGAATGCAAGGTTGTCATCAAACAGGGAAACCTTTAGTTGTGTATTCCTTGAGCCAAAGAGGTAATATTTCATAAAAAATTCTTTATATGTGTCGAGTAACGCAGAATTCACAGACTTTAATCAATGTGGCACTGCATTATTAAACGTAATTTGATTTTTTTTTAACTCAAGAAACCACCAACTCATACACGTAAGTCACATCTTCAGCAAATACGTCCATCACATTTCTTAACATGAGTTCAACTTCATATCATTAGCAACTGGAGACACTAAATCTTGATCCAAGGGCGGACCTAATCTGTGTAGTTATGTTATAGAAATAATTATAGTGATAGACTCTTGTTCACTGTTTGTGGCTTATGATGTTGTAATAAATAATTCAACAAAACTAATTTTAGGCGTGATTCGCTTCTGTTTGCCACACAGTGCAAACCAGTGTCACCGTGAAGTTCTGCGTTTATGTACAGTACATAAGTGAATGTAAATGAAGTGTGAAGAATGCTTTTAGTGTAATGATAAATTAC
>JARYHS010014982.1:0-12299 GCA_031002005.1 Vandiemenella viatica
TTTATGAGGGCCTCATCGTGTGTGTAGGTCTAAAGGTAAGCGCATACTAGAAACGAGCGGGACCACGTCGCGTCGCAGGCCCTCATCTGCAGGATCAGTTAGGTACAGGTTACCAGGTCACAAGTTTTTTCAAACCTAGTGAAACATTAGGTCAGATAATAGAGGATATAGGTTCACTTTGTAGGAGTTTCATTAAGGACGATAGAGTAGTGACAGTGGGAGGTGCGGGGAATATTATTGTTAGAAACGCGAGTTTGTATAGAGTGTGACCTGAGGAAGTTGGTGAAGGAGGCACAGCATACCAGGGTGGAGCTCATGCAGGTCCTAAGTCACCATGACCGGCCATGATTGAACTATGCTGTGAGGCGTGTAAATGTGGCAACGCAAATGCTACTTGGAAAAGGCATTAGTTCTGAGTTGGGGGTTGTGCCTGAACACCATTGGTAGGTGGGGTTTCACAAGGCATGGTCTACATCTAAATAGAAGGGGAAGGTAGTACTTTCTGAGTTGTTAGCTAAAGCAGTAAGGGAGCCCCATTTCCAGTGATGATGGGATCAGTACTGTGCCTTTTTTACGTTAGGGGCTGCTGGTGAAGGAATGGAAATAGATGATCAAAGTGATGATGATTGCAGATCAGTAGGAAGATATAGCCGACTTTGTATAAACCCAACTTCCGGTCACGTGACACAAAATGGCGGCTTCCCTTCCCCTTTTCTCCCTCCCCTCCATGACGTCACTTCCGGTTGGCGGGAAATTCAAATCTAGTGCAGTGTTGCCACATTGACGGCATGACGACGGCATATTTCAAATTAAACATATATAACTGTTATTTAGTCTTTATTCTAGCTGTTATTTCACTTATCTGCAACAATGTTAATCTGAAATCAGCGATATTATTTACGATTGTGTCCTATATGATGTAGATATTCCAGCTGCACAAATGTTGCAATGTAGCATATACACACATCCTGCCACCAGGTGTCTCCACCGAACAGCCGATGCAACGAGAAACTTCATCTGCGCATGCGCCGGCCAGAGATATTCCACTTCGCCACGAAATCTTCTATCCTTGTCTTGCGGGGGAAAACCCTAGCCTAAGGCGTATTTGCACAGGTGTCAGTCGACATGTACGCACTTGCTCGGCCGCCGAGACCCTGTTGCGACATGCGCGATAACTTGCATAACTGTCGCTAGAGGTCAGCACACGGCAGAAGACATTTGTCGCTAGATGGAGCGGGTGTACCAATATGCGTGAAATATTTCGATGTTTGCTCGGGAGTCCGACAGGTTACGAAATGGCTCCATTACAGAGCGATACAGCTAGGCCATCCACCATTATGAAAGCATAGCTGGGTGCCTGGCTGGCGGACAAAGAAATTAGGGCGTCCAATACATATTGCAGAGTCTCAGGCTTCCAAAAAATTTCATGTGTATTTGTTATTTGTTCAGGGTCCTGCTATCGGGTTGCGCCATCGAAACCGTTCCAGCAGGATACATAGAAATTCACTGCGGTTCAAGAAGAAATTATTACGAGATGAGAATAATTATTATTTGTCAGTTTTCGTAGAACAAATATAAGAATCTTTTATGGTAGCCTAATCCCTCGCCAGAATAACGTGTTTTAAAAACGAAAATCGAAAATTTAGTTTTCATTCTGGGTGAACAGAAAAACTGCTTGAGTCTTTGTATTTAATTAAAAAATAAGACATAGACCATGAGAAAGCGTAACTTTTACGTTTAAAACGTGATAATAAACTATGGAATGTCCTGACTTAGCTCAAATTCATATCTATACAATGCAGTTCTGATATTCGAGGATGTTTATAACTCTGAGCGAATATAAGCATCAGTAAGGTGGGATTCCAATATAATTAATCGTTAACAGCGTTAATGATAGAGAGAATTCAACTAACGACCTCGGCAGTGTTGGGGCTAGAGTGCCGAAGGTCGCCGGTTCGAGTCCGGCCGCGGTGTTTAAGTGTTTTGTGAAAAAGCCGTAAAGTTACGTAATTTCCACGCCTAAAAAAATAAGTCGAAAAGCATAAATGTTTCCTTTTAACGGGAAAAAAAGCGTCATAAACTCCAGATATAAATTCTATGTGTACCTGTTTTCATGAAATTATTTAGCGTTCTAGCCTTGCATTCGAGAGGACGGCGGTTCCGGGCATCCAGATTTGGGTTTCCAAAATCACTCCAGGTGAATGCCGGGGGGGATGCTACCTTCAAAAGGCCATTCCTTGCCCCCCATCCTTTCCCGTCTCTAAAGACCTCGCTGTTAACATAATAAGCAGGCAGACATTAAAAATTAATTCACCGACGAAGAGACTGGAAACAATCTCACTTTTTCACATCATGATGGACTCATTATGAACAATATAATATAACTCACGAGTGTCACCTACAGACCGTGTATTTTAAAGGATGTATTAAATTATGTGTAATGAAACACAGACACTTTTTGGACTCAAAGAGGCATTGAAGGGGTTTACTGATGGATGTAAGTATAACCTCGATTGGTTGAGAGCCTCTAAAACTAAAGCAAAAGTTGTCGATTTGAAAACCAGACTCGTAATTGTTGCCATCCAGGTCAAACCTTTGTCGTTTGTCTATCCAGGCCAATCTATGTATCAATTCTGTTATGCTTTCGTAAGCAATCACAAATTGAGTGTCCTTAGCTGTACTTTGTCTAAAATTCCAATAAATCCCTTGTGACACATCAGTGATTGACACCTTTAACTGTATTTTACAGTACAGCACTTATGTTCCAGGAACGAAATACCGTCTGTTAATCTTACTAATTTCACACCTGTGGAATCTAAGTACGCCAGTCCTATGTGATAAAAATCGAGTCACGCTAAGCACAGAACATGCCTGAGACCATCGCCTGTGACCAAGGTGGAGATATAGAAGATTTACACACTCCCTTATAGAAGAAATCCAGTGCACTATTCCTATCGTGTGAGAAGCAGAATAATATACGAGATTACTTTTGCATGGGCAGGCACAGATCAGTCGATTCTTTTTACTTGTGTCAGACATATAGCCGTATACCGAAACAGTTGGTTAGAGACAATGCTAACTTGATCGTAATCTTTAAATTTTTCAATAAATCAGGACCCAGGGGAGTTCTCCATTCGGTTTAAAATGTTCCCATCTAACGCCAACCTTCGGATTCAGGACCAAGTGTGACATTTGTTTATAATTGCATGCTTCATCCAACTAACCACGATAAAAGTGACATAATGCCCTTAGCTAACTTGGTCATCAAACAGACATCATAACCCACATTTTCATAGAAGACCCCCACACATCGACAAGTATCCATAGGTGCAGACACTAGTTCTATTGCGCCGAAGATAGTACCCACGCTTGAATTGTCGTAAATTGTTAGGTCAAAGTGGGTGTTTGGATATTTTATCCACTCAGGCCTCATCATCTAAAGTCTAATGCCAGATTGTGGTCATTGCCAACTTAGGCTCCATACACCACTCAGAATTATTCCTCCAATATCCATTCTAACAGCATTATACACCACATACAGCCCCTGACACTCTTCCAATCTCCCAATGACATCCAGTCCAGTTCCTTTATTAAGGCACTTGTTGAATATTTTCCACTAATAAATCTAGCTGCCATATTTTGCACCTTGCATTTGATGTACTAAAAATGTGGACTCCATACTACACTATTTACAAACAATGGTCTGATTAGATAATTATGTACGTTTTCGCGGCGGCAATGCTTGATAAAACTTCTCGGGTTTCAAGCCGCGTCAGAATTGAGCCGTCTGTTATGTTAAGCGGGGCTTGACAATGGAAGCAGTGCAAGCTTCCGAAACGTCGCCAGACGGCTCAATTCTGACGCGGCTTGAAACCCGAGAAGTTTTTATCAATGGTCTGATTGTGGGTTTGTATCCAAGTCCTTCGCTTCTCTGGTACATTCCCTCATCACCTCTCTATTAAATGATTTTTATGTAGTGAAAAAACGTGAGAAACACAATTCGTATGCCAACACAACCGGCAGTAAACTGTAAAGAGTACAGTCAAATGGGAGATTGCCTAAGCCCTGAAGCAATGGTTAGAAGCACACGTTGATGGTGAGCATAATTCTATAACCATATAACCGAGCGTGGTGGTGTAACGGATAGCGTTCTGGCCTCGCATTCGGGAGGACGGCGGTTCGAATCCCCGTCCGGGCATCCAGATTTCGGTTTTCCATGGTTTCCCCAAATCACTCCAGGTGAATGCCGGGATGCTTCCTTCAAAAGGCCATGGCCGAATTCCTTCCCATTCCTTGCCCCCATCCTTTCCCGTCTCTAAAGACCACGTTGTTAAAAAGGGACGTTAAACTGTTACAAAAAAAAAAAAAGACTCAAATTAACAGAGGAAGTAGACACACGCACACACTTGTACAATGTACATACATACAGCGAGGTCGACAGAACTAACAGCAAGCATCATGGAAAACGATGAAGTGGGGGCAGAATTGTCGTTACCACTGATTAACTGGACAGAACTATCGTTACCAAAATCATCAGACAGACGAGGTATCACCATACTTACGCTTACATGCACAAAGAGAGACGCAGATACACATGTCCAAGACTACAGAGAGTTCAACACAACTACCGGTACCAATCATGGAAACAAAAAAGTGGTGTAGTACTCTCTTGCATCATGACTGGCTGAAAAACAGAAGTCTCCTTACATATCATCAGCCTGGCGAGATAGAAGGCGTGCAAAAGATGGCATGTTTTCACAATAAACCTAAGTGTTTATACCATAAATAGTGTTCATCACGCCCAGTTGATTACATTTACCATCAACACGTCTCTCCCACACCGCAACCATTTCTACCATTCAGTAAAAAAAGTGACGCAGGTACCATGAGTTGCAATAGACACTTGACCATCAGGTCGCACCCACAAATCCATACATCTCAATACACTAGCACAAACAAACATAAGTGGAGGGACAGCAAAATCATTCGTCCAGACAGACGTGTTTATAGAAAGTATCACCATATTTACGCATACAGACACAGAGAGAGACGCATATTTCCATGCCTTCAGCAAGCTAGACACAACAACCAGCCCAATCATGGCGACGAAAAAGTGGGGTAGAACCCCCATGACTCATAACTGACCAAAAAATCATCAGTAACATATGTTCCAGGTACCATACTCTTCACATCAGCATCATCTCATTTATCTCACACTATAGACCTCACTATCATCCAGTATCATGTGTGCTAGGTACAAAACTGTTTATATCAGCACCACCACGTGTATCCCACACCTAAGCCTTTTCTGCCATTCAGTAACATGTACCACGCGTAGCAGTAGACATCTGGTCATCAGACAGATATCATAACTCCCATATTCATACTAGGTCTCAACCAAAATCTGTACGTCACCTCACACAAGCAAGGTATCACCACATTTACGAAAAAAACACACAGAGATAGAGACGCATACACACGTTCATTTCCAGGCCTACAGCGATCTCGACTCAACAACTAGCCCAATCATGGCAACGAAAAAGTGGAACAGAACACCCATGACTGGCCAAAAATCATAGAAAGACACACATACATACACACTAACATGTCAATGCATTCAAACAATTCCATTCATCACCACACATAACTGGAGGAAAAACTGAAGAGTTACAGGATGTGTGAAAGTTTTTCCTCCAGTTATGTGTGGTGATGAATGGAATTGTTTGAATGCATTGATATGTTAGTGTGTATGTATGTGTGTCTTTCTATGATTTTTGGCCAGTCATGGGTGTTCTGTTCCCCCACTTTTTCGTTGCCATGATTGGGCTAGTTGTTGAGTCGAGATCGCTGTAGGCCTGGAAATGAACGCGTGTATGCGTCTCTATCTCTGTGTGTTTTTTTCGTAAATGTGGTGATACCTTGCTTGTGTGAGGTGACGTACAGATTTTTGGTTGAGACCTAGTATGAATATGGGAATTATGATATCTGTCTGATGACCAGATGTCTACTGCTACGCGTGGTACATGTTACTGAATGGCAGAAAAGGCTTAGGTGTGGGATACACGTTGGTGGTGCTGATATAAACAAGTTTTGTACCTAGCACACATGATACTGGATGATAGTGATGTCTATAGTGTGAGATAAATGAGATGATGCTGATGTGAAGAGTATGGTACCTGGAACATATGTTACTGATGATTTTTTTGGTCAGTTATGAGTCATGGGGGTTCTACCCCACTTTTTCGTCGCCATGATTGGGCTGGTTGTTGTGTCTAGCTTGTTGAAGGCATGGAAATATGCGTCTCTCTCTGTGTCTGTATGCGTAAATATGGTGATACTTTCTATAAACACGTCTGTCTGGACGAATGATTTTGCTGTCCCTCCACTTATGTTTGTTTGTGCTAGTGTATTGAGATGTATGGATTTGTGGGTGCGACCTGATGGTCAAGTGTCTATTGCAACTCATGGTACCTGCGTCACTTTTTTTTACTGAATGGTAGAAATGGTTGCGGTGTGGGAGAGACGTGTTGATGGTAAATGTAATCAACTGGGCGTGATGAACACTATTTATGGTATAAACACTTAGGTTTATTGTGAAAACATGCCATCTTTTGCACACCTTCTATCTCGCCAGGCTGATGATATGTAAGGAGACTTCTGTTTTTCAGCCAGTCATGATGCAAGAGAGTACTACACCACTTTTTTGTTTCCATGATTGGTACCGGTAGTTGTCTTGAACTCTCTGTAGTCTTGGACATGTGTATCTGCATCTCTCTTTGTGCATGTAAGCGTAAGTATGGTGATACCTCGTCTGTCTGATGATTTTGGTAACGATAGTTCTGTCCAGTTAATCAGTGGTAACGACAATTCTGCCCCCACTTCATCGTTTCCATGATGCTTGCTGTTAGTTCTGTCGACCTCGCTGTATGTATGTACAAGTGTGTGCGTGTGTCTACTTCCTCTGTTAATTTGAGTCTTTTTTTTTTGTAACAGTTTAACGTCCCTTTTTAACAACGTGGTCTTTAGAGACGGGAAAGGATGGGGGCAAGGAATGGGAAGGAATTCGGCCATGGCCTTTTGAAGGAAGCGTCCCGGCATTCACCTGGAGTGATTTGGGGAAACCATGGAAAACCGAAATCTGGATGCCCGGACGGGGATTCGAACCGCCGTCCTCCCGAATGCGAGGCCAGAACGCTATCCGTTACACCACCACGCTCGGTTATATGGTTATAGAATTATGCTCACCATCAACGTGTGCTTCTAACCATTGCTTCAGGGCTTAGGCAATCTCCCATTTGACTGTACTCTTTACAGTTTACTGCCGGTTGTGTTGGCATACGAATTGTGTTTCTCACGTTTTTCACTACATAAAAATCATTTAACAGAGAGGGTGATGAGGGAATGTACCAGAGAAGCGAAGGACTTGGATACAAACCCACAATCAGACCATTGTTTGTAAATAGTGTAGTATGGAGTCCACATTTTTAGTACATCAAATGCAAGGTGCAAAATATGGCAGCTAGATTTATTAGTGGAAAATATTCAACAAGTGCCTTAATAAAGGAACTGGACTGGATGTCATTGGGAGATTGGAAGAGTGTCAGGGGCTGTATGTGGTGTATAATGCTGTTAGAATGGATATTGGAGGAATAATTCTGAGTGGTGTATGGAGCCTAAGTTGGCAATGACCACAATCTGGCATTAGACTTTAGATGATGAGGCCTGAGTGGATAAAATATCCAAACACCCACTTTGACCTAACAATTTACGACAATTCAAGCGTGGGTACTATCTTCGGCGCAATAGAACTAGTGTCTGCACCTATGGATACTTGTCGATGTGTGGGGGTCTTCTATGAAAATGTGGGTTATGATGTCTGTTTGATGACCAAGTTAGCCGAGGGCATTATGTCACTTTTATCGTGGTTAGTTGGATGAAGCATGCAATTATAAACAAATGTCACACTTGGTCCTGAATCCGAAGGTTGGCGTTAGATGGGAACATTTTAAACCGAATGGAGAACTCCCCTGGGTCCTGATTTATTGAAAAATTTAAAGATTACGATCAAGTTAGCATTGTCTCTAACCAACTGTTTCGGTATACGGCTATATGTCTGACACAAGTAAAAAGAATCGACTGATCTGTGCCTGCCCATGCAAAAGTAATCTCGTATATTATTCTGCTTCTCACACGATAGGAATAGTGCACTGGATTTCTTCTATAAGGGAGTGTGTAAATCTTCTATATCTCCACAGGCGATGGTCTCAGGCATGTTCTGTGCTTAGCGTGACTCGATTTTTATCACATAGGACTGGCGTACTTAGATTCCACAGGTGTGAAATTAGTAAGATTAACAGACGGTATTTCGTTCCTGGAATATAAGTGCTGTACTGTAAAATACAGTTAAAGGTGTCAATCACTGATGTGTCACAAGGGATTTATTGGAATTTTAGACAAAGTACAGCTAAGGACACTCAATTTGTGATTGCTTACGAAAGCATAACAGAATTGATACATAGATTGGCCTGGATAGACAAACGACAAAGGTTTGACCTGGATGGCAACAATTACGAGTCTGGTTTTCAAATCGACAACTTTGCTTTAGTTTAGAGGCTCTCAACCAATCGAGGTTATACTTACATCCATCAGTAAACCCCTTCAATGCCTCTTTGAGTCCAAAAAGTGTCTGTGTTTCATTACACATAATTTAATACATCCTTTAAAATACACGGTCTGTAGGTGACACTCGTGAGTTATATTATATTGTTCATAATGAGTCCATCATGATGTGAAAAAGTGAGATTGTTTCCAGTCTCTTCGTCGGTGAATTAATTTTTAATGTCTGCCTGCTTTGATGAACGGAATTTATGTTAACAGCGAGGTCTTTAGAGACGGGAAAGGATGGGGGGCAAGGAATGGCCTTTTGAAGGTAGCATCCCCCCCGGCATTCACCTGGAGTGATTTTGGAAACCCAAATCTGGATGCCCGGAACCGCCGTCCTCTCGAATGCAAGGCTAGAACGCTAAATAATTTAATGAAAACAGGTACACATAGAATTTATATCTGGAGTTTATGACGCTTTTTTTCCCGTTAAAAGGAAACATTTATGCTTTTCGACTTATTTTTTTAGGCGTGGAAATTACGTAACTTTACGGCTTTTTCACAAAACACTTAAACACCGCGGCCGGACTCGAACCGGCGACCTTCGGCACTCTAGCCCCAACACTGCCGAGGTCGTTAGTTGAATTCTCTCTATCATTAACGCTGTTAACGATTAATTATATTGGAATCCCACCTTACTGATGCTTATATTCGCTCAGAGTTATAAACATCCTCGAATATCAGAACTGCATTGTATAGATATGAATTTGAGCTAAGTAAGGACATTCCATAGTTTATTATCACGTTTTAAACGTAAAAGTTACGCTTTCTCATGGTCTATGTCTTATTTTTTAATTAAATACAAAGACTCAAGCAGTTTTTCTGTTCACCCAGAATGAAAACTAAATTTTCGATTTTCGTTTTTAAAACACGTTATTCTGGCGAGGGATTAGGCTACCATAAAAGATTCTTATATTTGTTCTACGAAAACTGACAAATAATAATTATTCTCATCTCGTAATAATTTCTTCTTGAACCGCAGTGAATTTCTATGTATCCTGCTGGAACGGTTTCGATGGCGCAACCCGATAGCAGGACACCTGAACAAATACACATGAAATTTTTTGCAAGCCTGAGACTCTGCAATATGTATTGGACGCCCTAATTTCTTTGTCCGCCAGCTATGCTTTCATAATGGTGGATGGCCTAGCTGTATCGCTCTGTAATGGAGCCATTTCGTAACCTGTCGGACTCCCGAGCAAACGTCGAAATATTTCACGCATATTGGGACACCCCCGCCATCTAGCGACAAGTGCCTATAACGCTCTGCCGTGTGTCGCACCCTAGCGAAAGCTATGCAAGTTATCGCACATGTCGCAACAGGGTCTCGGCGGCCGAGCAAGTACGTACATGTCGACACCTGTTCAAATACGCCTTAGGGTTGGGTTTTCCCCCGCTAGCTTTCACTCTCCTAGGGGTGTGGAATGTCTGCGCCCAAAGAAATTAAGCCCTTGGGAGATGGTGCCATCTGGCGGGCGGTCGGGGAACTAACATATGCGCAAGCCCACCCGGTGTCGCCATCTGTGCGGCTGGTTGAGGAACTAACGTGTGACGTCATACGACCTTGGCCGCCATTGGTCCATTAGAATTTCCCGCCATCCAACTGTGACGTCACGCGGACGAGTGGAGTCTCTTCCGGGGCCGGCTTAAGATCTTTTGTTCCAGAAAACAGGTTCTCCTCCTACTAAGGAGCTTACAGAAAGAGAAGACAGGCTGGTAGGTCATATTTTGAGACATGCAGGATTGGTTAATTTGTTAGTGGAGGGAACAGTCGAAGGTAAGAACTGTAGATGTAGACAGAGATTAGAATATATGAAGCAGATAATTGAGGACGTGGGCTGTAAGGGGTATGTAGAAATGAAGAGGTCAGCACAGGATAGGTAGAGATGGAGGATTGCATCAAACCAGTCGAAAGACTGACGACAAAAAAAAAAAAAACTAAATGGTCATGTGTTTAATTGGATCATTAGCGATAGGGCCAAGGACAAGGGCGACCATGTAACTGAGGGGCGCCTCGCAGCCCAAACTAAACAGAGCATATCTATAAAAGACTGTGCCCACATGATAATGACCAACTGTTCACATCCCGCTGTCACAGTAGAGCCCACCTATGTATCAGACGGCTGGCTCCCGGCGCCCGCGTGTTGCGTTGGGAACTTCCGGAGGGAGACAGACAGACCTGTTGCCGCCCCCGGGTTTTGTATAGGTATACTTCCACTTCCTATTACCACTGTGTGTGTGTGTGGGGGGGGCAATAGTCCTCGCTAACATGCCGTGAGAAGTCATTTCACCAGCTTGCAGTAAGTATTGGCGCTTGGCAACTGGCGACTTGCTGATGGGCGTGCTACTTCTCCAGGTCGTAGCACTGCCATTGCTTAACTATGTACGTATTTCATGTTCGAAAATGTTGAGAATTACTAGGGTGTTATGCAAGTGACCGACCTCGATCATTACACAGTCAACGCCGAGAAGCCAAATTCACATACATATGTAGTTGGAAATGGCAATAACACATTAACTGCCATGTCGGAGATAGTCGGATTCTCATCCCTAATTGTTAGCCGAAATGTATCTAAAGGAACTTCGAGAAGTTTTAATTTCAAATTTGTTTGCTTTTAAATCTGCGACTTCCTCTTGAATATTAATTGGAAGATGATCCGAATTTTCAGCGAATGGACCACGAACCCATTCGAAATCTTCAGCACTTTCTTCAAAGTACTTTTCGAGGACTTCTAAATGTTCTTTAATTATGTCCATTACCATTTTATTACGGTCATCAACTGATCATACAGTCGGGAATATCTCACACGACCCATCTTAAATCTTCTGTAACCACAAACCCAGCTTATTCTCAAATCCTTTAATCTTATCCGTATTAATAAGAATATTTTCGTTCCTACCATACATTTTGATGTTTAGTGTACTAAAATACCGGAAATATATGCGATCTTACATACCCATTCGTCATCTGTGAATAGATCCGCGTAATTACGTCTTTCAACAGTCAAAAATGCATAGACTTCTTTTCTAAATTCAAATACTCGCTTTAACACCTTTCCTCGTGACAGGGTACTTCTGTATATAGCAAGAGTGTAGTGTGTTCTGAACCCATTTCCTGACATAAAACGGAAAGAAGTCCCTAATTTAGGGGTAGCGATTTTATGACGTTCACGACTTTTACTACTTCGTCCAGCACATCTTTCAGAGCAGGTGGCAGAGATTTAGTACCAGTGGCTTCGAGGTGAATGAGACAACGATCGCATCGTACGTTGGGATTTACTTCGCGTACTTTAGCTGCAAATCCTTTCACTGGGCCTGTCTATCTCTAATTATAAATACGTTAAGAATTTTTAACACAAGTGGATTCAAAAGTGTGAAAGGAATTCCGATGTTAAGATGCAAGTATTTCATGAGGATTTATTGTGCTAAACGTGATTTATCGATTTTGACCCATTAAAATGAAAGAGGTTGTTAGCTTAAGGAATAATTTCGGTAGCAATAAAGTATTTCTTATATAATCCTGAAAATTGAATGGAACATAATGACGCAAAACTTAAAAGACTGTGATCGGCGTGGACAGCAATATAGGGTTGACAACAGTGAAGTGGACTCATAAAATAAAGATACAAAATATTATG
>JARYHS010014984.1:0-24998 GCA_031002005.1 Vandiemenella viatica
TGCATGTAAAATTCTAAATCACGCACTATAACAGTCAAATATGTTGCAACAGAAATTCATGCATTATAAATTTTGTCTAATATATAACGATTGCTGGTAAAATAAACCAGAAAGAATGCAAATATGTTGCAAAAAAAATCCTTTATGCATACACTGAAAATAGTCATATTGTGAAAATTGTCTAATATATAATATACAATAACAAAGCACCAGCGGAAGACGGAGTAATAGGCGAGATGCTCAAGATCGAGGGCAACTACTGACTGACCGGCTGCACGCTATTATTTCAAATATATGGGAGACCAAAGTCATACCTGCAGATTGGAAAATTGCATTAATTCACCCGCTACATAAAAAAGGAAACAGGACAGCTCCAACTTTCGAGGTATTTCACTTCTGCCAGTCGCCTACAAAGTACTTTCTTGTGCCCTCCGCTGGGCCGTAGCTAGAGTTGAATTTAAGGTAGGGCAGCGATGGGTACAGGTAGGGCGGAAGTTAAAATTTTTCTTGATCTAATCTGGTGAATTGATTTTTGTCGTATTTGTGATTGTGAGTGAGTAAGGTATTACTTAATAGTTGGGAGGGGTGATAGGTAGATAAAAGAAAGAAAATCGTTTATTCAGTGTAATCGTAGGCTTCCGCGGCCAGTACTCAGTTGATTCTTGGCTCTCCGAATGACACCGCGTCATGTTTCGTGTAGTCGATATTTCGACCATCCTTCTGTGGTCTTCTTCCAGTGCAGAACTGCATCTTCAATCATATATATATTTATTATCGTTTCTTTCCTTCCCCTGGTGGGGTAAGTCGGGGTAGCAGCACACAAATTGTGCTCTTCAGCCTAGAGATACATATTTTACAATTGATGAAAACATAAATATTACAATGTCATATAAGCAATAGTATTTTTTCAGTTTTTTACATAATCAGAACGCTATTAGTTTTAGTTTTTTTACAATATTTCAAGCAGGTTTACAGATGATGGTTTTCAGATAATCGGTTAACGGGTAGGGTATAAACTTGGATCATTTCTCTTGTTTTGGTATTGGTGGTGGTCGGTCTATGTGTTGGGTTAGGATAAGGATGTTAAGGTGGAGGAGTGTGGGTGGTACTTGTTTGTAGAAAGTGGGGAGGTGATGGGGTTCGGTGATTAGGTTTGGAGTTATAAGACTATTTACTGCGTATTTTATGTGGAGGGATTCTAAGTGGATCAGGGCGTGGGGAAATTTTATTCAGGTGTAAAATAGGTAGGCGTGAGATGGCAGTCGGATATGGTAGATGATTCGGAGTTCGTGTTGTTCTATAATTTAAGGTCTATTGTAGAAGCGGTCGGGAGCGGATAACCAAGAGAAGTGACCATATGTGAGGATGGGGCAGAGAAAGGCTTTGTAGGTGTTGATGATAACGTTGCTGCAAACTCCCCACGAGTAGTTTAAGAAGGTTGAGTCGGATATTTGCTTTGGAGGTGATCGTTTTAAGGTGGGGTGTCCAGGTTAGATGTTGGTCGAGGGTGATGCTTAGGTATATAACAGTGAGTTGTTGTTGGATGGTAATTTTGAAGTTGGCAAGGCGGTATCTTCTACTTGTCTTTCCGAAAATGATGACTTGGATTTTGTTAGGATTTATGATTCATCTCTAGCGGTTGCACCATTGTAGAAAATTTGTCCAGTTCTGTCTATGGATTTTTGCAATTGTTGTAGTGATTTATACATGGCTAGGTACGTGATGTCATCGGCGTATTTGAGGATGTATCTAGGTAGTGCGGGTATAGGTATATCAGAAATGTGTAAGATGAATAGGAGTGGCGAGAGTACATATCATTGTGAGGACATCTGTGGTAGGGGAAAAGATGTGGGAGAAGAAGTTATTTTTGGCTACAAACGAGGTACGGTGTGTGAGGAAGGAGGCTATTGAACGAATGTAGGTGATGGATAAGGTGAAGGTTTGCAGTTTAAAAATGAGTCTAGCATGCCATACTTGGTCGAAAGCTTTTTCCATGTCTCACAGGAAGAGAATTGCGGATCGGTGGGTGTTGATGTGGGTGGTCAGGAAGTATACTACTTTGAGGAGTTGATCCTGGATGGATAGTTTTGGGTGGAAGCCTCACTGGCCTGGGGATAGGAGTGAGTGTTAAGACATGTGTTGGTGGATTCTTTTTGATAGTATGCTTTCATATTTTGCTAAAGACGGAGGTGAGGCTGATGGGCTGGTATGAGTTGGGATCTTATTTTGGCTTATTTGGTTTGTGAAACATGAGGATTTTTGAGGATTTCCATTTAGGAGGGTAGATGCCAAAGTATAGGGTTTTTGTATACAGGTGGGCTAGGAGTAGATGGAAGAAGCTGGTTGCTTCTTTGATGTGTCTGTATGTGATGGAATCAGGGCAAAGAGTTGTATTTTTCTTGGTGTGAAGGACAGATAGGATATCGTTAGTAGTGATGGGGGTGTTAAGCCCAGTGTGGCTGACGGTTTGGATATAGTTGAAATCGGGTTTGAGCGGTAGTAATGAGGGGTCGGCATGCTGTTCGATTATGACGGAGTCAGCGTAGTCAAATCGGGGGTCATTTGGTTTAGTATGGATGATCTGCGAAGATATTTGGTGTTTGGGTGTTATTGGGTACAGGAAGGTTATTGTGGAGGAGGGGGTAGGTGGTGGCGGGTTATGCGTCGGAAGGTGGACCAGTATTGTGAGGAGATCTGTATATACTTTTTATT
This sequence comes from Vandiemenella viatica, assembly GCA_031002005.1. Classification (NCBI taxonomy): domain Eukaryota; kingdom Metazoa; phylum Arthropoda; class Insecta; order Orthoptera; family Morabidae; genus Vandiemenella; species Vandiemenella viatica. Next base: position 2,713 of record JARYHS010014984.1, read on the forward strand.
TAGCTGGTTGCAGGTGACCCTCCAAGTGCGTCGTTTGTGGGCGGTTATATAGTTAGACTGTTCGTTGGAGCTGACGGTTGAGGATGGATCGTGGGTGCGTTGATAAGTGCGGAAGAGGCGACATGAGAGATGAAGGAGTCAGTGTGTTCGTCTTGGTAGTGACGGTTTGTGAGGGGTTATAAGAGTCAGGGGGTGTGAGTGTCAATAGCGTCTATGGTGGTGTGTTGAAGGTATTAGGTGGCTTTAAGTAGGCTGTCAGCGTCGGTGTTATTTGGTTTGTCTATGTCTACTAGGTCATCGATGAATTTTCCGTAGTTATTCAAGTTGGTATTGAGGTAGTTCTGAATGTATCGGTGGGGTGTAGTATTGGGTGGGCGTGGGTCGTAGGGACATTGAATTGGATGGAGAGCATGATCGGGAGGTGGTCGCTGCCAATGGGATCGAGAACATGATGTGTGGTGTGAGTTAGGATATTTGGGGAGGCTATAACTGTATCAGGGATTGTGTTTAATTCAGGGCGCGTGGGTGATGGGATGATAATGATGTCACCTCTCATGGTTGCTAGGGTTTGATGGAGTTCTTGTTGGGTGCGACTATGGATATCGATGTCTGCCATGATGATATATGAGTTGTAGTGATTATCTATGTAGAATATGAAATTGATTGGGAGTGGAACGCGGGGTTGGAAGTATATGGTGAGGAGGGTGATGGTGACATGTTCAGATGGATGATTGAGGGGTGGGTGTATTTGGATGGGGATAGATTTTTATAGCCAATGACCACGCCACCAGGCGCTACTTGTGAAGAATTGTCGGATCTGGTTAGTTGATAAGGGGACACACGAATTTGGTGATGTGGTTGGAGGAAGATTTCGTTTAACTTGATGCATTGGGTATCATGTATGGTGAGGGTATGTAGGAGAAGCGTTTTGTTGGTAAGAGTGAATGTTGTTGAAACATGAAAAAGAGGCATATTTGGGTTTTTCGGTGTGCGGTTGTGGGGCTTATACGAGGGTTTCTAGCGCGAGAAATTGTTGTGGGAATAGGTGGAATTTTTGTGAATTCCAAAAACTGCTCGGGCTGTGATAGATATTTGTGCAAGTGTGTGATCTCGCGGGAAGGGGTTTAGATATTTCAAAGTAATGATAATCAACCGCAGGATATCTTCTATGGTTTGTGGGCGGCGTATGAAGTTGGTGGGTGGTATGGGAGGGTCAATGGGTCGGAGGGGTTCGGTGAGTTCAGGTTTGATGGGGGCTGGTTTGAATTTACATTTGGTGGAGTAGGTAGGGTGGTGTTCACTGCATGTGTTGCAGGTTGGTGTTTTCTGCAGGTTTTTAGGAAGTGATTCTCTTTGTAGTGGGGACAAATAGAAGGGTGTTTACAGTTCTGCGTGAGGTGGTCGTTGTAAGCAGCGGGCACATCTAGTAGATTGGGGAGAGGGAGTTTTTGAAGGTTCCACTCTGTGTTTTTGGTGGACGATCGCGGCCACATTGCGTGGTCTATTGTTGATGGATCTTATGTTAGGATTCTGATCATGTAAGTGGACCCAAAGTTATTTCTGATTCAGAGGTACATGTATGCCTTCGTTTGAGTTTAGCTCTGTGACTACTTCTTCTTCGGTGATAGATGGACCTACCACGTGTATGACGGCTGTGAGTGTTGGGGGTCTCTTAGGTGGGGTTGGTTGTTTGGGGGGAGGGGCTTAAGGTAGAATTGTTACCAAAGGAAGTTAGACCAATTTTGTTTTTAATTATCTTGAAGAGTTCTGTATTGTTGCTTTTGATAATGGTTCCGTTTTTTGTGGGAATGAGTTGTTGGATTGATATGTTTGGTATGTGGCGCTTTATGAATTTGGTTAAGGTTTTACTGTTGGTGTATTCAGGGAACATTTCTTCCAGTATATATACGTGAATTGTCTGAGAAGTAGTAGGAGGTGATGGTGTAGTTTCTAGGACTTCACATGTGGTAAATGTAGTTTTTGTTGAGGAGGTTTGTGCGGACGACGAGGTGCCGCATTTTGAATGGTCATAAGGTTTGGCATTGTTCCTGTCTGTTTGCAGATAGCTAGTACCCCGTGAGGATTTTTACACTATCTGTGGAATATGAGGGTGAATTGCTTCAGATGTCGAGGGGCTGATGATTGATGCCGTGGTAGGAGTCATGGTAGTTGCAGTTGTAGTTGAAGATGTGTCTATGGTGGAAAGGTGGCTGCTGGTAGTGACAGTGGGTGGAAGGATGGTAGAGTTTGTGCCGGAAATGTTGACGGATTTACCATTACTGTTTTGTTGCTGAGTGTGGCCCACTAGGCAGGCAGATCGATGGAAGTCCATTTGTGAGCAGCGTTGAGAGCAGGCGTTGTTAGTCAATAAGCAGGTGTAGACGGGTGGCAGGTAGGACAGGCGCAGTCGGATGGCCGGCGTACTCCGAAGTAGGCAGGCAGGCGTAGTCACAGAGCAGGCAGGCAGGCGTAGTCCGAGAGCTGGCAGACAGGCGTAGTCCGAAGGCAGGTAGATAGACGTAGTCCAACAGCATGCGTAGTCCGAAAGTAGGCAGGCAGACGTAATCCAAAAGCAGGCAGGCAGGCATAGTCCGAAGGCAGGTAGGTGAGTTCCGAAGCTGATAGTTGAAGACCAGGGGCAATCAGGTGATATCCAAAAATTAGCAGGGGAAGTACCAAAGAGATAAACCAAGAAGCGAAGTCCAGTAGTAAGCGTAATCCGGTAGGCGGCGACAACTTGAAGAGAGCGAAGGAATCCAGGTTGAACTACTACGTGTTCCTCCTCTTCAGTCATTGTGTAGTGTTGTTATATAGTCAAGGCCCGTGACCCATCTAGGGCGTTCAGGCTACCCCGCCAATCAGAATATGCGAACCGTCATGTGTTTCGTTGGCCTGGTGGGGTGCGGCACATTCTGGTGGGAGGTGACACGTGACCTGCTCTGTCCGCACTAGCGAGAGCCAGGCGTCAGGTAATTTAAGCCCATATTCATTTGGGCGTTTGGCAATTTCCAACGCCTCCCTGGCCTTCCTTGGTCACTATTTATCTTCGCGCACTATAAGGATGGTATTTTCGTAGTTTATGGCACGATTAGTTTCGGCTGCATGCAGATTTATCGATGTTGTTGGAACTATAATTGCGAATGTGCTCACGCAGCCTGTCCCCTTCTTAGTAACTCAGCAATTAGTATGTCTAACGTTTCAAAATAATCAAATTTAAATGACTGAGCGTCCTGGTCTTCTATATTTTGTCGGAGAAGCCATCATCAAGTAATAATCCATCCAATTTATTTTGCTCTGGAGCCTCTTCTGGATCTGGGTTTCTATTTTCAGAATTGCGACTTATCATAGAATTAGCTCCTTCCAAAATTTGATATATTTCATCTGATCTTAGTCAGTTTTTTTCATTTTGGACGCACTTTAAGATTGTTATGGCATCTTTCAATCCTGCGCTTTGGGTTCGTAAAGCTGCATCTGCAGGCTGAAGCATGAATAAGATTTTTTTGCCCACAACCATGGCCATTCGGAATTCCAAGTTGAGTATGACTTTTAATGCCAATACTCTTAGCGATATCATCACCATTAAATCTGCCTTTTTTAATTTCATCTTATGTCGTCAAAATTGATGAATAATTATTGTTTACATCTTTGTAACCGCCAAGTGTCCTGACCAATGCTGTTCGAGGAGCCAGCCAATCCTTTTTCCACCATATGAGGCAATTGTTTGTCCATGGTGAAAGAATTCATGTAACATGATGCATTAATAAAAAAAATAAAATAATAAAAAAAAATGTCAAATGAAAGTCTTTTCCGAGATTGTCGTGATGTCTATAAAATGCAAGAGATGGTTGCAGCAGTGGACGTGAGGACATTTATTTTCAACTCCTGACACTTTCCCAAACATTACACTTGCGCCATCATAGCATACCAGAGAGGTCAAAGTTATTTTCCGTAAGCGTATTTAACCTTAATTCGGTGAAAGTGGCTGCATCGAGGTTTTCAATAGTTGTTTACTGCCAGCAACGAGTCATTTACGAATCTATGCATAATGTAACGTACGGCTTTTGTAATATATTCTCGGTTATTTTTATCTCTTGTCCCATCGTCCATTAGAGTAAACTACTTCACGTCAGAGTCCTCAATATCTTAACAATGGAACGTTGCGCTGCTTGAACCATTGCTTGAATTATTTGATTTTGAATTTCGGATGAAACTATATGTTGCAGTTTGTTTTATGTGACTGATTCGAATGTTTCAAGCATGTGTATTCAAACAAATTATGAAATAATAATTGTTCTTTTCTTCCTCCAAAATATAATTTCACACAAGCCAATTCATTAACAACTATAAATTCTTTTACTTCAATAATAGACTTCATATAAGACATATATATATATATATATATATATATATATATATATATATATATTTATATTTTAAAATGCGTTTCGACGTATTAACGTTTCATCACTGCTAGTTGTAGATATTATTTGAATTTGTCCTGCCACCTCGCAATGGCTTGTGTATGAGATATGGATTTTTAATCCGTGACATTTTTCCAGTTTCTGAATCCTGCGGAAGTGTGTAAAGTCTGTTTGCTCCATGAGGTAATAATTGCTGGCAAGAGTAGCAAATAGCAGCATCATTCTCGACTGAATACTGCAACCATTTATATCACTTGACCAGACGACTACAAAGGTTCTGTTATTTTCTTTTAGATGTACATCTAAATTAGCTTGCTTTATCGGTTCTCCGATTTGTACAATATCAGAGGGAATACTACAGCTAACATTTCCAACATATTTCACCAAACCTGTTTCCACAAGCACTAGAAGTCGTAATTGTATTTTGTGCTTCCAACTGTTTAGAGGAATGAGGTCCTCCTTGGTCAATTTCCTCTTAAAACTCTTCATTTTTTGCTAAAGAAAGCCCGTATACCCATCGCAAAATCATTGGTCTTCAGTCCAGCAATAAATAAAAAAATTGTCACTAACTGCCTGAAACATTGTACCTAAGAAACACTAAACGAACATCATAGACAATATATACTTCAAATGGTATCTGTGAGCGGAATAAGAATTGGTATATATGATAGTGACGAACTGTAGTTAATTCGGAATTGTTTACATGTCACTATGTTAGTAGTAAATTACTTTTTTCCCATCATTTCATACTATGAACAAACAGTATAGTAAATAGCATATTAGCTTAGTTGGTGGTATCTTTTAAGGTAGGCATTGGAATTTTAAGGTAGGGCATGCCCCACAATGCCCCCCCTTAGCTATGGCCCTGGCCCTCCGGTCAAGGTTGGAGAAGCAGACAGAACACAAGGTTGGTGAATACCAAGCAGGATGCCGACCACACCGATCATGCACAGAACAGATCTGGAACCTAAAAATGATACTCCAACAGCGTCAGTCAACCCGCACAGTGGTAACTTTTGTAGACTTTAAGAAAGCATATGATTCGATTGACCGAACTACGCTGTTAAATATACCACGTGAATATGGAGTAGATAATAAAACATCTATTTTAACTCGACAAAATTTGACAAATACAACTTCAAAAGTGAAATTTATGGGTGAAATCTCTGAATCTTTTGAAATTAAAACTGGTGTAAGACAAGGAGATGGGTTATCACCACCCCTGTTCAACTTGGTACTAGACAAGATCATTAGCATATGCAGAAAAGAAATATCTGGAATATATATGGGAACAAAGGATAAACGAATCAACATAAAATGCCTTGCTTTTGCGGATGATCTAACAGTAATACACGAACTGTTGTGGAAGCCTAACATGCTGTTGAGAAGCTTCAAGAAATAGCTATCAAACCCGGCCTCCAAATCTCTTATGAGAAAACGCATTTTATTGACTCCAAAAGCACAAACCTGAAGCCACTCGTGACCAAATATGGCACTATCAAACAAGTTAAACACTTTAAGTACTTAGAAGAAATTATTGGGAATACTGGAACTGAGAAAGAAGCCCACAAAAACCGTGCTAAAAACTGCAATTACTTGGAATTCTTACAATAAGAAATGGCTTTCCACCAAAGCCAAACTCCATCACTACCATACCGTCGCTCTTACAGTAGCACTGTATGCAACAGAGACATCATCATTAACGGTAAATATCAAAGGAATAGAAAAAATAGAAAGACAGATACTGAGAAAAATATTTGGCCCCAAAATCCAAGATGGCATCTGGATGCGAAAAAGCTCAGAAGAACTTTATTCACTGACAGAAAGATTCACCTCACTCGCACGGAAAAGACGCATGAAATTTTATGGACATATAGCACGAATGGATGACTCACGTCTTACCAAGAAAATTTTCCACATCGTCAACGGTCCCCGACAAAACAAAGCACGCTGGTTTGTAGAAACCCAGAAGGACCTCGCAGAAGCCAGCCTTGACCCATTGACATCCACACGCAGTAAATACAGACAATTGATCAACTCACATAAATTTGCCCCTAAGAGCCCAACATCAAAAATTTGAAACTCGGAAATGCATGGACACAAGAGAGACGTCAAGCCCACAGCGAAAGGATGAGGAGGTTTTGGAAAAATAAGAACAGCAAGAAGAATAATGCAAATTAATGGTTCCACGCGCTCCTTAGCGAGCTAAACGAAATAACAATAATAATAAATGTGTGAAACAATAACCCATGAATTATGTAAAATGTGTTGTAAAAAATAGTCCAATAGTTAATAATTGATGAATGGAAGAAAATACAGTTGTAGCCTAATATATATGTGTATATATATGACGAATGGGAAAAAAGTAAACAAAACATATGATGTATTATTGTTTATTAATAAAAACTAACTACTGCCCCCGACTTCGTTCGTGTTTGTAAAGAATTTTGATTGACAGCTACCGACATGTAACCAAGATTCGAGGCTAATACCACACAAAAACATCAATGATCTGCACAGGGTATTTATGACTGCAAAGTGAAATATAGGGACACATGTTTTTGACCGAAGTATGAAAACGTCCTTCGTCCACCAATTTCAACCATCAAATCTCCCACACCCTCAGTTACTGACATGACACCAGCATGGTGCACGTTGGGAGACTTGAGGTTAATGCCACCCACAATCACCTGTGGACTGCGCTACGTAGTTTTGGCTGTGGAGTGAAATGTAGGAACCACCATATCTACCACATCCCCACGCTACCGACATGGGAATCATCATAGTGCACGATGTGAAACTACAGGCTACTACCACACACAATACAATACAATACATTCATTTTCCATTGATCCCAATATAAGAGATTGGCTCTGTGGGATATGGAAAGTTGTCAGTTTACAGATAAACAGTTGCATAACAAAATAATAAGTACACCAGTAGATGTACAGTCATGGCATACATGTTCATTAAAAAAATTCCATAACAAAATAAAATAATGCATACACCACAAGATGTACAGTCATAACATACATGGTACCGTAAACAATTGCGTAACAAAATAAACACATACACCAGGAGATGTACACAAAGGCCAGTGATCTGCGCTGGGTAGTTTTGAATGCAATGTGAAATATAGGGACACACATGTCTTTGATAGAAATAGGAAAATGCCCAACGTCGACCACTTTCAACCACCATATCTTCCACGCCCTATAGCTACCAACATTTAACCACCATAGAGAACGATGGGAGACTTGATACTAGTACCACACACAAACACCAGTGGTTTGAGTTATATAATTGTGGCAAGAAAGTGAAATATACGGACATGTATGTCTTTGGTCGAAAAACGAAAATATCCTTGATCGATCACTTTCAACTGCCATATCTCACACACCCTCACAGTTACTGAAATTCGGCCAACGATTTCACGATTGGTGAATGTATGCTACTACCACACACAAACACCAGTGATTTGTGCAGGACACGTTTGGCTAAAAAATGATACATAGGGACATACATGTGTTTGGTCGAAATGCCAAATTACCCCAGGACAACTACAATCAAGCACCATATCTCCTACACCCCTACAACTACCGACATCTAACCACCATAGTGCACGATGGGAGACTTGATGCTACTGCCACCCACAAACACCAGTGATTTGCGCTGTGTAGTTGTGGTAGCAAGGTGAAATATACGGACACGTATGTCTTTGGTCGAAATATGAAAAAGACCTTGATCGACAACTTTCAAGCACCAAACTCTAGGCTTCTACCACATACAAACAGGTGATCTGTGCTAGGTAGTGGGGGCTGAGAAGTGAAATATAGGGAAACACATGTGTATATATATATATATATATATATATATATATATATATAATCTTTTACATTTATCCATGTTTTATGTGATGTATCAAAACCTAGCCAATTCACTAATGCTATATTCATTCTTTTCCTTAACACTTGTTCAACCAGAAATGTAATTGGATGTTTGGGTAATAGTAATTCCTGCTGGTAAAATACTCCAGCAATATCTTTAAGTAAATAAGTTACAGGATTTGATAATTTCACTTTTCACTTTTCCAGTTGACCAGTTTGGTAGATAGCCTTTCTCGAACTTTTCTCTAAACCTACTGATCCTGACATGGTCACCAACTTTGAATTTTGCTGGCGTGATAGTTTTAGCACGGAAGTACACTATTGAAAGTAGATAGTTGCCCCTAACATTAGGTTTCAGTTTGATGTTTCTACGGTATGCCACTTCTTGTTATAATTTGACATTAAATGAGGAAGAAATTCAATCCACCAAAGTGAACCACATCTGGTGAATTCTTGCCATATTGCATTCTTGATAGTTCTGTTTCACAGTTCATATGTTGAGTAGTGATTATTACCATGGTTAGTCATGAGTTTATTGAACTTTGAATTGCAAAACTTCTTTCCGTTGTCAGTCTTAAGTTTTTAGGAGCACGACCACCTTTTAGTATTCTCTTCGTAGCATCAGCAATCACACTGCCTGTCTTCATCTTGAGGGGGTACTGTCCGTACAAACTTTGAATAAGTATCAAACACCATCACTATAAACTTGTAACTACTGTTTATACCAGAGACTGTTTATAAGAGGGTATGGGATCATTTCCACAATATCAGCTTGCCACAGATCATAGAGTCCACATGAAGTGCTGCTACAACACTATCCATGTTACAATATAATGTCATATTTCACGAAATTCTTCAATTACTGACAAAATTTTGTTGGAGTGTGCCGTATGTCCTGCTGATGTCGATGCGGTAAGCAACTTTAATCTTTCAACAAGTGCATTCATTTCGTCCCAATGCACATATTCCATCATGGGGAGAAGACCAGAATCTGACTGAATGCCAAGTTTAGAGATTATGATGATGTAATTAAAATTTTTAGCAGATTTCAAAACTTTACGAGATGGACTGAAATTATTTTGCTAACCCTCTTGCTATTTAATATTTGAAAATAGCTCACCAAGCTCCTGGCAGTATATATTAAAAATAAATAAAAAGAGCAGTTCTATTAGCACTTTTGTTCTTTCACAATCAATACCATCGATTACAATAACATTACGTTCAGTAGTAACAGATGAGTTTCCAATCATGAGTGAACCATTCTTCGTTTGGACACTGTATAATGCTCACTTCGACTTAGTGACTTCAAGAAATATTTGTTCAAGACAAGAGACTGCTGCTATATACGTCGCCGAGGTAAGAAAACTTTTTCCATAGTATCTGTCACAGGTCATAACGAATCGCAGAAAAATTTCTAAGAGTCAATCAGGCCCGTTTTCAGCTCGAGTAACTTTCGTCGAATTGCATTTCTGGCATTGATGATACCACGTTTAGTTGTTGTTGTTGTGTTCATATTTACGCACCGAATGTGGCTATTGACTGTATTATTTCTATCTCATAGTTACTTTTGTTGTAAATGATTCTCGGGGTTAATATGCGGGGTGCGGGGGGGGGGGGACGCCTTGCTTTTTGTTTAGTAATCCTGTATCACAGCAAATTTTACCCAATTCACTCTCACGTCAATTCTACTCGCTTTGACTATTGAGAGGTTTACACCATTGACAAAGATTTCACAATAATTTCGTATCGATCTAATAATTATGTATGCAACTATCTTGTATCGTATCCGTTGCGACAATAGATTCGACCAAAGTCTATCGTTTTTAAAACAACAGACCTTCGATAATTGTTTTGTTAGCATATCGTTTGGTTACATCACCGTCTTCATCGATGGGGTCAGCTACATGTTAGAGTATTCTACCTTGACAATCAAAATTACCCTCCTTTGTAAGAAGTATGTATTGCTCTGTATCAATGATGTTCTATGAAACTTGTCCATAGTTGTAATGAAAACAGTACCTAGTGCGCTTGGCTGTTTATTAAAAAACTAGTGTAAGACGGTGACTGTTTTCTTGCGTATCGTCACCATGGAGGAAGGAAATATATGGAGAAGAAATGACGTTAAATCTGTGATGCAGACTCTAAACTCTCACGCATGCGCAGTGGCGGCAGCGGCGATATAGCGCTTCCAAACAAATGGGATGTTCACATTGTATTAGATGCTGTGATTATTTCATTTCGTAATGTTTATAAGTGTTTTATAATGCCATCTTGTGTTGCATACGGTTGCACAAATAGGCAAGAGAGGAAAGAACCTGGAATATCATTTCATAAGTAAGTTGAATTCTAATTATCGTTGTTGAAGTGGGCGGTACGAATTGCAAACTTCGCTGCCTGTCTATAAATATTTAGTCATAGCTCTCAATGGGATGACTTTGTTCTCAATTTTTTGTTGGTGTAGTATAGAAAACCAGCATACCTTGCTATTTTGCACATAGACTATCATTACTTTTTAACGAGTGTTGAAAATGAGATTTAAAGGGATGTGTTTTATATCGCGATTCAGTGAATTTAGTATTGTGCTTTCTTTCGTTACGTTGCAGTTTATACGGACAGTGAATGATGAAATTAAATGTGTTAAATTATGCTATGCAACCTAGGAATCTTGATGAAGCAAACGATGTTACCACAAATACAGTTTGCGATTCAAATACGCATGTGTGGGTATGTCTACATAGTTTGATTCTTTAGCGGCGATTTAATGGAGATTGTGGTTAGGTCTAAATGCAGTCTGTAGCAGAATGGTTTTGTTGTTCCATAAGGGTCAAAGAATTTATCTATTACTGTTAGTAATTTCATGAGAACCAAGTTAGTGACAAAACGTGTATCGCGATGGAAACTACTTCCACTTCCAGCTATTCCCAATTAAGCTTACGCTGTATGGTAACAAAATAACTATTTTTATTCTAGTGTAAGCCTCATTTCAACCTAACCACAAGTGGTAGTAAAAAAAACTGAAATATCCATTCTGCATGTCCACCATGTAATTCATTGTGGCTTTGGCAAAATTAATTTTTAGTCCAGGCCGCATTTCAACCCAATCCCAGTATATCCCGAAAACTAAGCAAGATATCGAAAAATTTTATTCTTTATCTTCGATTTGTCTCGTCGTGTTACATAAGAATCAATCATTAAATTTGACTTTTGCGAAATTTTTCTTTTGCATTTCAACTCAAGACACCTCACTTTTGATAAAGTATATCTCGAGAACTAGGCGAAATATCTAAAAAATTTATTCTTTATTTTTTTATCTGTCTCATCTTTTTAAATAAGAATCCGTCATCAAATTTGACTTTGACAATTTTTTCCTTCTGAATTTCAACCAAAAACATTTCACGTTTGAGACAAAATATCTAGAAAAGTAAGCAGGATAACAAAAAAATTTTATTCTTCATTTTTTATTTGTCTCATCGAGTTGCATAATAATCCATCACCAGATTGCGGCGTCACGTTTATCCTAGAGTCCCCTTGAGGTTTTTGTACATATTCCCCGTGTCTGTATGGAAGCGGCCATGCCCCCCCCCCCCCCCACTCCTCCTCCGCCCTGCTTCACTTCACTTCACTTCACATCACTTCAATGTGTTGCGAAGGTCTCTTGCGTCGTCTCCATATATTTCCTTCCTCCATGATCGTCACGGTTTTATATTACTCGTAGTTCCAGTTTTTAGTGTCAAAGATTATGACAACTTGACCTGATCTGACCAAATGCGAATTTTTCCTGTGTTTCACTTTTAAGGTGAATAAAATCTCTTAAGCTTTAATTGCCAGAATACTCAATTCGGTAACATATTTGTCTAATGTTTATTTTAAACAATCTAATAACTCTCGAACAGCGAACTTAAACAAGGACAATTAACGAAAGTGACCAGTAAAATGACTTAGAAAACACATATAAATTTTCACATCTAAGTCCATTGGGGTGTTCTGGCAGGGAGAGCACCAGATTGGTTTTCACATAATTTGATGGGGCGCACACTATTGCCCTCACTGTCTCAGGGAACAGAGGTCAATTCTTCTGCCTAGTATTGGTGCAGGCAACATCGACACTACTCACGGGTAAATGTGGCATTACAGTATCAAGGTCAACCTATTTTTATTATTATTTTATTTCTTTATTTTTATTGGCATTTGGTGTGTCCCATACAGCCAGCGGATTACATCTAATCAAATTATCATATTATCCTTTGGTTAAGTACAGGGTCAGATTTATAATTTATAAGTGCGTATACATTTATCGATATATGGCATACAATATATGTACAAAAATATGTGGCATACAAATTTATAAAATACAATATTTAACATGCAAGTTATTAAAATGTTTCATTCAGATTATTCTGTTGGTCAGCGTTGTTATAGAATTTGTTTTTTATTGAGTGCATATAGCTTTGTTTAAGGTCCGCTCGTGTGACTTCTTTATTCGGCTCGTTCAGGTGTCATATTTCGATGTTGTTCCTCGCTGCAAACTTGAAGAGGGTCATGAAGATTTCCGCTTTATTCTTTTGAAGGAGGATCTGCACCTTGGTAGGCAGTTCTGCCCCGAGACTGCGCAACTCTGCTATTCCCAATGTCGTCTGCAGGCAAAAAATATGTGGTCAATATTCCCAAAGCTTCTGCCATCACACTCACACATGGGGGAGTTGACCATGTTAATCCTGTAGAGGTAGCTCGGATAGCGACCGTGGTTGAATTTCAGTCTGGAGACAAATGATGTGACCTTCCTTGTAGTTGGCGTATTGTAGTACCAGTGGGTCGGTGGGATTGTTGGATGGATCTGTCTATAATGACTAGCTTTGTGTTGGTCTTTTGATCTCCACTCTCTGTTCCATTCCGTTCTAGCTTTATTACGGAGTAGGGGGATCAAGTCAGAGGCTGGAATATGTTCTATTTTTATGCCGTGATGTGGTGCTGCCTTAGTCAGAGGATCAGCTAATTCATTACCTTCTATTCCGGCGTGACCTTTAGTCCAGACAAATGTTACCTCCGAGTCATTTTCTCTAAGCCTTGCTACCAACGGTAGGACATCGTATATTAACCAGCTTCTTCCGTTGTCCACTGCAAGGTTAGATAATCTCTGTATGACGGATCGAGAATCTGATAAAATAACCAGCCGGTCTATCCGCAATTGAAGGCCGTATTCTAAAGCTTTCAGAATGCATTGTAATTCAGCAGTGTAGACCGATGTTTCTTCTGGTAGGTAATATAGGCCCCACATTTCATTCGCAGGATCCACAAAGGCGCAACCCACCAAGTTTTCGGATTTAGAGCCATCCGTGTATAGGCATGTGGGATTGCCTACCAGATTCGCAATGTGGTTCTTCAAAACAGCTTCGTTATTACTACCTTCCGTAATAAATTTTATGTCCAGGATTATATCTAGCCTCATCATGGTGCTCATAGTTTTATGCAAATGTACTGGAAGGAGGCATGACCTGTATATTGTTTTTACCTTCGAAAAGGCAGTTGTAGGGGAGGGGCCTCCTTCTGTTGCCAGTACCTCCGATTCGTGAGCTAAATTGTAAGAGCAGATATTTTTGCAATGAGTTGGTTATCCTTTATTTCAAGTAGTCTTATGGTGAACTTGCGCGTAAGGAATGCCCAACGGATGTGTAGGGGCGGTTCTAAACATTCCAGCAACAGTGCTTTTGTAGGTGTGGATGTCATGGCCCCGGTGCACAGTCTGAGCGATCGATACTGGCATTTATCGATTTTGGTTAGTAGTACTTTAGAGGAAGATCCAAAAATCGTATTGTCATAGTTGAGATAAGGGACGGACGAGTGCTCGATACAGCATTAGTGTAGTTTTAATGTCTGCACCCCAAGCTTTACCTGTCACTGCTCGAATGATGTTGATCGGCGCTTCGCTCTTTTTGAGTATATGGTGGATATGACCTGACCAACTCAGGTTGGAGTCTAGCTTTAGACCAAGGTATGATACGGTTTTCCGTACTAGGAAGTTAAAAGGCCAAAGGGACATATTTGTCGTCTGAGGTAGTCTATGTCGTGTAAATATGATGACGGACGACTTTTCAGGGGAGAGGTCGAAGCCATTGTTCAACTTCCAAGTCGCCAATCTGTTAGTGGTAGCACTTAATGTTCTTTTGCAGGACTGCAATGACAGAAAACCTGTATAAATGCATACGTCGTCCACATACTGAAGGATCTTTCAGTAATGCAATTTCGTGTAGGTCACTGAAGTAAATATTAAAGAGTAGTGGTCACAGGATCGAGCTTTGTGGTAATTCTTTGGACGACAGTGTCTAGGACCATATGTTTTGTTCCCCTCTCATATGATCAATATTGTATTCTTGAGTAATTCAATCTTGTTGTCTATAAAACTGTCCGGGAGCTTCAATCTCCTTAATTTACTAGCCAGGATAGGCGTCTTAGAAAGGCCAGTGAACAGTGCGGTTACATATATTACCATGACACAGCTAAATATCGGCGACTAGGTGCGCTAAGATTTCGTTTGTCCCCTTGCCTCTACGGAATCCAATCTGCGAGTCTGGCAATAGGCGCTTATGTTCAATGTACCACCCCAATCTCTCTTTTATCATTCGTTCCAACGTTTTCAGGGAACAGGACAGTAGAGAAATTGGGCGAAACGATGAGCAGTCTGAAGGGTCCCTGTTTGGTTTAAGTATTGGTACTACTCTTATTGTTTTGAGGGACGGCACATGAGTTCTAGATGTCCATATACTGTTCATAATCTGTAAGTAGAGAGCTTTTCCTTTTTTTGGCAGGTTGATCAATATGTCTGAGTGGATATGATCTGGACCCGGACTGGAATTGTTGTTTTAGTAAGCGCGTTTTCTAGCTACTCGAGAGATAATTGTTTTAGAAGGGGGTGATCCATATTGCTGTCCCGGGTGGATGCAGATTCTTCTCTACACCAGTCTGGGGTTAGAGACTTAAGAAGGTTCATGGGGACGGCCTGTGGGATTTGGGTATGGTGGCTTCTTCCATAACACTGTTGACGAGGATTTAGACTTTAATGAATTACAGAAATTTTCCCAGTTTTATCTCTTCTTCCTCTTCAGTAGTATTTTCGTAATTGCTTGTTATTATTTAGTTAACTGACATTTCTTCTCTCTTAACGGTATATGAAAGCAATATCGATAGTAGCAGATCGATGTATGCATTTACTGACTTGGATCGCGAGAGTAGTCTCTGCCGTACCGTGCCGCGAAATGTTCGTGTGTGTGTGTGTAGCGGGAACTGATTTCTATGAAATTGTATAGTAATAAAGTAGTGTATGGCACAATGTATGGATTCGTAAACGCGCAATTGTAAGCTAGTGTCGGTCATCCGCGTCGTATCGGTGAAGTAGAAACTATGGATGATGTAACTATGAAATTATGATCACATCTGAGGAACAGCAAAATTGTGACTGTGTAGAGCTGTTACAAACTGATTCATTTGCTGATCTGAAGTAAACGCGGCTAAATCGTGTGTATATTTCTCACTAGGTTATAGAATATCTCTAAGTATTTGTGATGTAATATAAGTAACTATAAATATCAGTCGGTGGTTGGACTATATTTTGTGTTTGTCTTACTAACGGGTGTGAATAAAAACTTTTTTATTTTTCCTCTTGGAGAGAGAAGTTCCAATTGCTCAGAGGCAGTAGTAATAAGATTAGATAACTTTAAATGTGTGGTCATTAAATTTCAATATGACTTCATCTTCATAACTGCTGCCTATCAGAGTATATTCTGACATGACTACCGTGATCAGGACTGTTTAATTTAGTTGAGTTTAAAGGAATATTCTGACACTGCTAATGCCTGGGAATGGACTGAATATTCTAACTAAATTTAAATAATATTCAGAATATTATGTTAATAACATTCTGATATAATGTTGCTCTCTGTTTGACGAACCGCTTAGTGATAAGGTTTGGTGGTTGCTCCGGCTATACATAGGCGCGCGAACATGTAAAGTAAGTCAGTTGCTATCAATGCCTCAGGGAGAAGAAGGGCGGTTGCTTTTTTAAAGTTCATCAACAAGATGCTTTTCAAGGCACATACACCTACATATCAGTTTTGTGGCATCGGTACTAAACTAGAAAAACTGTTGGCGCTTGGATAGAAGTGAATCAATCCACTATATCCAGCCTGCAGGGAACATCAAATTGCTTATGCTGAAGGGATAGATAGAAACCGAATCAGATCGCAAACTCGCCGAGAAAGCTGCAAACAGAATGAAAGTTAAAAAATGCAAATTTTGGTGAACGTGCATGGGGCA
This sequence comes from Vandiemenella viatica, assembly GCA_031002005.1. Classification (NCBI taxonomy): domain Eukaryota; kingdom Metazoa; phylum Arthropoda; class Insecta; order Orthoptera; family Morabidae; genus Vandiemenella; species Vandiemenella viatica. Next base: position 19,328 of record JARYHS010014984.1, read on the forward strand.
TTCCTGGTTAACAATTGCCAAATTGGGAGGGGATATTAAGAAGAAGAAAAAGAATGACGGTATCCTTCCCTTGATACCATTACTTGCCGGCTTGTCAGCTGCTGGTGCTCTGGTAGGCGAGGTGGCCAATGTAAGAGCAGCTAAAGATGCGAATAAGCAGTTGGCTGAGGAGAAATGGCACAAGGAAACGATGGATGCACTTGAAATAAAGGGCAAAGGTTTATATTTGAAGCCATGCTGGAAAGATGGATCTGTATTTACAAAAAGTAGGTGCAGCCACTGACGGCGAGGACATGCGTGGGCATGTAAAACGTTTGCGCCATACCCCATTTTCGTAGTGTTTTTAAGCGTGATACATTACCCAAAAAATTCGCGATGTGGAATAGTGAACTTGGACAATGCTGGAACGCATTGGGTTGCTTACATCAAGTACAAATACGGCGTAGTCAAATATTTCAACAGTTTTTGCGACTTAATTCCTCTGTTGGAATTGCAACGATATTTTCCAGGAAACAGAATATTGTATAGTGCGCAACAACACAAGAAATTTGGTACACATTCACTTGGACATTTGTGACTAAAATTTTTGTATGATCTTCGACATCAGTATTGAATGCACCTTAGACAGGGTATATATGTCTCCGACACTCTGCCTGTCAGGAAACAGTTCAGTCTTGGACTATAATAGGCTATTTGACAATATTAAAAAAAATATTATAAATTGAACTCATTCTCATAGATTAATGCTTCAGGAAGCTAATTTTATCAATTTTGAAAAGAAAAGTGGATTATTTTTAATAAAAAAGCGAAATAAAAATTATACTTTTCTTACCTCTGGTCACGTGACAGAAAACGCTCTAGAATTGGTGGTCGCTTGAGTGACGTCACACGTCTGTAAACGCTGCGGCTAGGAATGGAGCGTTTCCTATTATCCAAGTTTTCAACTATTTTTTATTGTTTGTTGCTGGTCATTTCTAGTTAATAATGAAATTTCATTTTGAATACAAAATCGAGAACATTATGTAAAAGCCTACAGCGGAAAAATAACGAAAATAGACGTCTTATTTGTGGGGTTGGCTAAAAAAAAAAAAAAAAAAAAAAAAAAAAAAACCTGACATTTATTCTACTGAGCTTAAAAATGTAACAGCTTCTATTTGAGACTAATTTATATTTAAATTGAAAGTTAGAGATTGATTGTTTTGCGTTAGCAAACCATACGTCGAAAAATTCTGTACGCGAAATTTGTGCAGTCATGCTGAAAATAAAGAAAAGTTGTATGGGTGTCGCAAATATGCGCAAACAAATTAAGGTATTTCTTGTTGCTAATAAGCAGCTCTTTCAAATAAATATAGTAAGAGATCGGTATAATGAACTAAAACTCAACATGAAATTGGCTCAGCAGTTTTTTTAATTAAAAATAATCTCGTTCTGTTTTAATTATGCTATTGTAACACGGAAAAATCATGCGTAAACTTACCTTGAAGCTCGCCAAAAGCAATAGCAACACACAAATCACTACTAACACGCAGAAATACAGCGTAATCATCGACCAAACTCAATGGATTAGCGCGGCCGACTGAAGCGCTTGTTCGGTGGATCACAGGAAGAAACTATTTTTTATATTGTTAGGCGTGAATTCGTTGAAAATAAACCTTTGTTCCGAGTAGTTTGGTTCGTCTACTTTGAATATAAATAACTATTTTGCCTGCGTAGACAATTATCAAAACTGACTTTTGTCCCTCTAGATTTAGAAAATATCACACTGTGCGGCGTCCTCCCGGATGCGAGGCCAGAGCGTTAACCGCTCACTCACCACGCTCGGAACAACTGGAAATTGTGGGCCATTTTTCTTAATTGCAGATTAAAGATTATGGATAAATAATATTTTTTTGTCAATAAAACTGAATTTGTTTGTTTATACATTTACCTACCTCGTTTCATTTCATCTCACATGAAGAAACTGTGAAGTGTTCAGTATTAACATAAAGAGAAGCAATTAAGAAGTAGTGTCAGGATAGCTGCGTGATTGAAGAGTAGTAATTGAATTCAGAACGTCCTACGTTCGAAGAACCTTGTTTGGGATATTATTTTTTGTGTGAATTTTTTTCGGTATTTGTTTACTGTTTTTTGCACTACCATGTTTTTATTCGAAGAATTCATAATAGTTGATAAGCGTCATGCAAGTGTTTGAAACAAATTGCTACCATACATGAAAAGTTTTTATTTTTAAACTTACCAGAGAGAGAATATCATGCAAAAAATACAGGTGCACGGCCGTGAACAATGGAATTTATTTTAGAAGTGACATCACATGTAGAAATTTCATGCTAATCTTGCAACAGTTCCGGAACGCTTTGTGTCCTTTTCGTTGGAATTTTTACGTGATGATACAACTGTAGGTTACCTTCCTGACATAACTGCGTCTATTAGGCGATATTTACTTTTAATGTGCAAGTCATTTTCGTTAAAAAAAAAAAAAAAAAAAAAAAAAAAAAAAAAAAAAAAAAAAAAAAAAAAAAAAAACACATTTTTTCGGTGTGCAAGTAACGTCCAATTTCCTTTTTGAAATCTTCTTTGGTTGTTTCAAATGGTTGTAATTCGCTTGTTATCCAAAATTTGTGAAGCCTTCAGAAAAAAGAAAAGAAAAATTAAATTGATTTTCTGGTGGATTTTCGGGAAAAAATTATTATGCAATGCAATCAACAGCAACTAGTATCCAAAGAAAACTGAAAATATTCCGAAGCGAGGATCGAATCTCAGGACCAACCTCAATAATTCTCGCCTTAAACAACGTATTACATTTACTCTACGAAATTGCGGTGTAAATGAGATTCACAGAAAATCGTAAGTGACTTTGTTGCAATATCAAATTGAAGTTGTTACATTTTTAAGTTCCACAGAATAAAACTCAGTGGTTGTTTCTATAGCTAGGCCCACAAATAAGGCGTCTTCTTTCAATATTTTTCCGCTGTAGGCTTTCCCAAATTGTTTTCGATTTTATATTCAGAACGAACCTTCATTAATAACAAGAAATAACCAGCAACAAACAATAAAAAATAGTTGAAAACTTGGGTAATAGGAAACGCTCCATTCCCAGCGGCAGCGTTTACAGACGGGCGACGTCACGACTGCCGTTGCACGCGCCAGGCAGCAAATGAGCGTTTTGGCGGGCTTTTAAATTCTTTAAATATTAACTTTGAATTTTTCGCAAAATAATGCACTTTTGTCAAAAAATCTCTTCACTCGGTGAATAAGGAGTACCAATAAACAATTTAAAACCATTTTCAAGAAGTAGTCAAATACCCTATTTGAGCCAAGGCGATTGCACAATTGGCTTGGTTGACTTTCAAACTTACAATTCGATTCAGAATATAGACAAACCAAATTGTAAGTTTTATTACTCGAAGAATAAGGTAATTTACATTACCGCAGGATCTTACAATATTGATGATTTGGCGAATTATTTGGTTTGGCACACTAAAACGACAAGCTAGTAATTAGAGCAAACAACAATTCATTCAAATGCGAGATACAAACACTTATGGAAACAGACTTCGCTAAACCGAACTCAATTGGATCTCTACTCGGATTTTCGAACCATGTCTTAAAGCCTGGATTTCATACCTGTGCAGACATTAAAAGTTAATGCAATATGATTAGAGTGCAGCATATGTACAGGAAATTACATTAATGATAAGTTGGGGTATATACTGCACAAGGTTTTTCCCCAACAGTCCCTCCATGGTACAAGATTGTAGAAGTACCTGCCAATATGATCCATCTGTCCATCACAGTGAAAACTCTCAGCAATATCAACCTTTGATTTGTCAACCAGGAGTGCGATTTAGTGGATTTTTAAAGCAGAAACCATTACTCTCATACCACATATAAAGAATGGGCGCCCGTTATAACAAGAAGCTTGAACTTCACAACGTTGTCAGTCATGAACCAATAGTGAACTTGTGAAAGTTGTCTTCTTACGGTTGTTAGGTTCTAAGTTTAAAAAAACATGGATGAGGTGCTTGACATAACTTCCAGTGTGCAATTTGATGAGTTGGTAACTATATTTGCGCCATCTGTCGCATACGCCAGCCACATTTAATAACAATGATGAAATTTGGATACCTATTCTGAACTAAGATATATATATCACTGCCGTACGGAAGTTATTTGCATATTGAAGGAAGATCATCAAATCAGATGGGTTAGGATCTACAAATTCAACTGTCGCATCCAACGCATTCACATTACTGTTTGAGGAAATTCGGTACGATCTTAATGCAGCCGAAAGTGACTGAAGTAGAAACATTGGTGCCAAAAGTACAGTGAAAACGATTATTTCTACTGATGCTCAACTTATTGGTGTATTGAACAACACAGGATGGGGACAATGAATTCTTGAAAATCCTTACTTTGATGTATGTATACCCATTGCGTATGCTTTAGGATTTTTGCGAACACTAAAAAACGATACTAGCAAATGTAAAACAAGAATTAATACAGATTTGAGCTAGGGACGATACAAATTCATACATAGATGCCAATCCAAATCCTCAAAAAAGTAAATTTTCCATCAGTAAACATGGGTGATGCCTCATTTACAAGTAGCCGAAAGAGAGAAACTAGCATTGCTTAAGATTGTAGACATTGGGAAGCCACTTCACATTAATTTAAGAAGTTAAGATCTGTTTGAGTACCCATTACTTCTTATAAATAATGCTCAATTTTGGTCTTTGAAAATATCAACGCAACTGGAGAAACCTAGATTGTTGTTCTGGGATTCAGTACAAATTGGAAATGCAATGCAGCATTAAGTGCAGCCCTGTTTGACCTCTGTATTCTTATCAAAGAGCTCCTAAATGATGTGGCATACCCGTACGAGAACGTGAATTTAGACTTTAAGAAAAATCAAATCACAATGTTGTACAACATGTATGGAGGATTCCAACAGTCTTATTATGAACGTGATCATCTTTCACCACTACTAAACTGTGAAGATTATATCACAACTGCACCTATCGCCATAATTGACTGCTCACACTAAAATGAGTAAGATAAAACAGGACGTGTAGATATTCGTATGGAGTTTGACAGCAGTGATAATTTTCCTGTGTACACCACTGCATACTGCCTGATCGGGTTGTTGAATACGTACCTCTAACAAGGTTTGTGCGAAAGCTGAAATAAATCGAAGTGGCGCCAATTATTACTACTCGATACTATGACGGCCATCTTCCTGAACGCACAGGGATTCAAGAAGGATTGTGTGTTTATTTACAAAAAGTTGCTATATGCATAGTATGCCCAGACAACACCTTACCATCATGCGGGGTAATGACCCAGCAGTTAAATGGCTGACCATAGAATATCTTGGACCGCTGATGATGTAAGCATGACTATTGTATCCATCTTTTTCAGGTAAAACTATCAGATTAAAATCCAATTTTGGTGACAAACCTACAGTAAGCCGCTTGGTGTCACTGCTGTATAACTTTGAGCATATTAATAACAAGTGCACTTCACTAGCCATTTTTTCAGTGAACTGCACTAGATGAGCATCAGCCTGGAACTGAGGGTGAGCCAGCTGGTGTGATGGCATTCACCTCTTCTTGAAGCAAAGAGATTATATATTTTTTTTAAATTGGTGGCTGTTTGTCACAGTAATGGCGCA
>JARYHS010014986.1:0-24998 GCA_031002005.1 Vandiemenella viatica
TACAGTCCTTAGAAAAGTGTCACAGAATTGACACATAGATTGGGTTGGGATTGTTGGGAAGACAGACAGCGTCATTTTCATTTGAATTTATTGGAGAATATGCGAAAATCATTAATTTACGAGTGCTATGAAATACTTCTTCCGCCCAACCTATTTAGGTCACAATGACAGGAGGGATAAGATTAGCGACATAAGATGCTGTACTGATGCTTTTATGTATTCTTTCTTTCCTCGTTCTGTTCGGGATTGGAATGCACCGAATTAGAATTGGTGCTTAGCACCCTCTGCCACCCACAATATTTGTGAATTGCAGAATTAGATGTAGATCCTCAAAATTATAGACCGATCTTGCTAACTTCAATATTTTGCAGAATTTTAGAACAAATAATCTATTGTAACGTCATGTATTTTTTTGGATGAAGGGGAGCTATTAAACCCAAATTAACATTCATTCAGAGAAAGCTGATGCTGTGAAATGCAACTTGCGCATTTAATTCACAACATGTACCATATGATAGATGAATGACCTTAGGTATTATTAGATTTTTTTAAAAAAAGTTTTGACACTGTGCCTCATACTAGATTACTTGCAAAACTTCATAGTTATGGCATATCTTGACAAATATGTGATGGGTTGCAGGCTTTTTGAAGAGTAGAACACGGTGTGTAATTCTCGACGCTAAGTGTTCATCACTGACCAAAGCGAGATCGGGGGTCCCCCAGGGGAGACTGATAGGGCCCCTGTTGTTTCTCATATACATCAATGATTTGTGTAACTTCATAAAGGGGGAAAAAATGTTATTTGTTGATGATGCTATTGTTTATTGTGAAAAAGAAACCTGAAAGACTGCGCTTTGTTCGTAGCTGATTTTATGAAAATCGTACCCTGGTATGAAGACTGACAACTGGAGTTAAATGCTAAAAATGCCACGTCATGTATATAAGTAAAATGAAGAAACCATTTAGCTTCAAATATGCAATTAATGGCACTGTCCTTAGAATTGTAGATTCTGCTAAATACCTAGGGGTAACAATTTGTAATAATTTATTGTGGAATGAACATATAAGAAGGTAATTGGGAAAGCAAACCATATTCTCCAATTTCTAGGTCATGATGTAAAACAGTGTACAACAGAAGCTAAATCGATTGTATACAAAGTTCTGATGTGATCTCACTTGGAATGTTGTTCTAAAGTATGGGGCCCCCATCAGAAGGGGTTAATGGAGGCATCGGAGAAAGTGCAAAGAATTTTGTAACAGGTATGTGTGTGTGTGTGTGTGTGTGTGTGTGTGTGTGTGTGTGTGTGTGTGTGTGTACAGCTGGAGGGAAAGCATAAGTGTATGTTGATGGAGTTGGTTGGGAAGTTCTGGAACGCCGAGGGTGTTGCTGTCAGCAGAAGTTAATTGAAAAATTCGTGACAGACCTATTTCAGAATGAGAGCAGGCATATATTACTACCAGCAACTCTCATATCTGTGAATGACTGAGAAAATAAATAAGAGAAATCAGGATCAGGCCTCATTCTTTTCAACACTCATTTTTTCCAAAAGTGATTAGGGAATGGAATAGGAAGGCTTTATCACACGAGAAAACTTAGAATCTGACAGGAATAGGTCTCAAGAAACCGCTCTGGCCGTCCTGATCTGGATTTCCCACGGTTTTCCCAGATCACTCCAGACTGATAGCAGGGTGGTTCCTCCAAATAGCCGATGGGCGTCTTCCGCCACATCCTGTATATCCTTTCGATGCACAATTAGGATAGGTGCAACACATCCTCCACCACCCACTTTTAGTGAATTGTGGAATAATAATAAAAGTAATAGTAATAGTGACGGATCTATGAATTTTCCAAGCTGGGGCAAAAATTGTTATATTGCCTCTTCAGACACTATTTTACCACCTCCATTGTCACAATCTGGAAAAAAAAAGAAAAAGTTACAGAATAATGAGACCATACATTTCTGAGCTTCCAGTTACATTGATATTTCATGTTCTTTCAATGATGGCTTCTGGGAATATGACTATTTCGAAGATAACTCTTCATAATTTATGAATATTTAAAAAGGATATGGAAAGTAAACCTTACCACATATGAAGGCAGAAGAACCATAATGAACACATTTTTCAACATTTCAGTATAAACCTTAATAACGTTTTGAGGAGGTCATGTGGCAAGGGGATTGGATGAGTACAAACCGAGACTTACCACATGACTAAACCAGAGAAGAATCAGTCAGGAAGGATTGGAATGGAAATGATGGGGGGAGATATTAACCAGTGATAATTATGGAAAAGTAACAGCTGATCAAAGTAAAATAAAATTAATAAAAGATTTAAAAATTAAGGACATAAATTTTTTAGCCTTAACATGGGTAGCCATACTGGCAAGTTATAATTGTTTATTTATAATAAAAATAAGTTGTAGGTTTGCTAGTGGTGTCTTAATGGAGGTTGAGGTCTGGTATGAAGGAGACCCCACCAGTAAACCGATCACTTATTTTTAATATAAATATACAATCATTTTTTATTTGTTATTTTTTTACAAGATCTAAATAAATTATTTCTTCACTTAAATTTTTAATTTTTTTATTCATTTTATTTTATTATGATTGGCCGATACAGTAATTGCCATTGGTTAACTACTCCTTATTTTCATTTCCTAATAGCATTTTCACTGTCACTATTTTTGGAGTGTTTCAAAATATTACATTCTAATCAAATTTCTCCTATCTCAACAGACAAATTAATTTTTTAAAAGAAACATATTGTGTATTACCTTATTTTGATGTTGAAATACTTGCCTATTTGTTTATAATTTTTTCAGATATCCATTAATGCATATGCCATTCTGGATTATGAACTGTTTGAAATAGGGACAGGGGTTTACCTTGGTGGCTCCAGATTTGATCATTCTTGTACGCCAAATGCTGTACCAGTGTTTGAAGGAACCACATTACAAATTCGAGCTGTCAAGGATATACCCTTTCCAGCCTTTGACAAGGTATTTTATATATTGCAACAAATTGCACTAATATTATACTTACATACTTTGGCTGTTTGTTGACTTTGTCTGTTTGTTGACTTTGTCTGTTTGGATGTTAAACACACACAGTAGGTAAAGTATAGGGTTGGTTTTACTATTTGTAATGTCAGAATATATTTCCTTAAAATATAAAATATTTTTGAGTTATATTGTATTATTATCAGCTTTCATTTCTTTCTGTGTACAATAGGAGAAAATAGCATTCAAACATTTCACTTGGTTCAAAATAAGATATCAGATGTCCAGATTTTTTCTTCCGACTTTTTTCTAAAATCAGTTTAGGTGAATGCCAGAATGTTTCTGTCCATTGTGGATTTTCTTTCAGTTACTTCTCTTTCATCTCTCAAGTTTCAGTTTCAGTGATTCCTTCATTGATGTTGTGTAAAGCCTCATTGGGTTACAGATCATGGAGGGGACAGGATGGTTAATCACTACTATATTTGTGTGATAACACACATTTCATCTGCTAGGGGTGTGGAAGAGATATATGAACTAAAGGCACTGGCTGTCTGCATTATACTACTGTGGACTATTTTATCAACTGCTTTGACCAAAAATGGTCATTGCTATGCTAAATTCATTTTAACTGATTTTTTTAAATAATAGATTTTAGATAATGATAAAAAGTTAAATCCATTAAAAATTGTCTCTGAATTGTAATAACAGGATGTAGGAGACAAACTTTTTATTTACTTGGTCAATCTTTAGGGATATTATAAAATATATTTAAGTAAAGTTGCTGTATGATCCAATTTGGGCATAATAATTAATGGTAATTAACGTTTAAAACACACTGTTCTAACGCTGATCATGATTCTCGAGTTCTGGAAAAATTTTTCAATTTATGTGATCCACTAAAAACATTTGGATCAAATTAATAAATGATTCACTTCGTATGTTTAAGGTTAATAATAAAACCCTGAGATACGTTCTTAAAATTTTAATGTTGCTGTGTTCATCATTGTCCCAGCCAAATCTATCATTTTGATTATAAATTCAGGTAATTAAAGATGGGACGCCATGACTAATCATTAGAGAATATGTGTGTTTATGACCCAGAAGCAATATTTCAATACTAATATCATAGCTCATTATACTTACTAAGATTATTGAAGCATCTAAAAATGTTTGCTACAAACAGAAGATTCATGACTGTTAGTAAATATTTTTTTATGGATTGCTGAAACTTAACTAGAAATAACTGAGTAGAGACACTCAGCATGGATTTGATAGAGGCATTTCTCCATGAAAAATTTGATGCTATGTCTGTAAACATAGCTACTCTACAATTTTTTTAAAATAAAAAAAAATAGCATTTCTCTTAAAAGCAAATGTTTGACTGGCTGTGATGGGATTTCCAGCAGTTAAATCAAACTTTGCCAACAGAATTAAATAATATAATAAGTTATTTGTTTGCTACTACTTCAAAATACCTTTTCGAATAGGCTTAAGTGTGCTGTAGTTACACCACCGTATAAGAAAGTTCTATCAATTTACCATGCTATTTCAAGACTAAAAGCCTTTTCCAAAATTTTGAGATAAAACTATTCACAATATAGTTTACCAGCACCTAAGGGAGAAAAACTATCCAACACCATCACAATTTGGTTTTTTGAAGGGCCATTCAACAGAACAAGCTATGTTTGCATTTCTGATAATATTTTAAAAGATACAAATAATAAATTGCTGCCCCTAGGAATGATTTGTGATTTTTTGTTTTATCTTTTGGACATAACAAAAAAAGTGTCACTGGAACATTTCAATTCTGTGTTATGTGGTCACAGTTTTTTTAAATGGGGTTCATCATATGTGGAGTACCTCAGGGTTCCATATTGTGTCCACTACCATTTTTTATTTATATAAATGATCTACCTTGAATTACAGTTTAAAACTCAATATTTGTCCCTTTTTCTGCTGACACAAGGACAGGCATTAAAAATAATCTACATATCCATACTGAGCATATTGCAAGTTACATATTTATGACAAAAGAGTGGAAGAAATGCCATGAGGTGATATTTGTATGGAAAGGAAAGTTAAAATATACCTAACACTCATCAAAATTGAAAAGAGGAGGGCAGCAACAACAAAAAAATGCTTCACAAACACAAAAAACGCAATATTTTGGGCTATGTCTCTCTTCAAGAAAATAGAAACATGGCCGATCTCACACAGACACCTACAGACAACGTAGCCACATGAATCTGTTAAAATTATGATCAGTATTAAAACCTTTTTTATACACTCTGCCTCTTGAATGGACTGGTCTACAAATTTCATATATGGGGAACATCCATAAACTATGTAACTACATTCTGGGCTCCTGTGAGCCCCCCCCCTCCCTACTTTTGCCCGATGTGGCTTTTGCCTCTAACCCCCCTCCCTCAACACACACACTCATACCATGTAGCTTTTTCCCTATTGATTACAGAAGAAATTTTGTACTGTTTTCTCTTGTCAGACTTGTAAATTACATATGGAAATAATTAAATGACGGAAATAAATATTCACGTGCTGTTGTGTGTTCTGTACCTCATGTTAACTGTGACTATGAATGGAAAGCTGTGTGGCCTGGCTCAGAAACAGCCTGCCCCCCCCCTCCCCCATGTATCCCAGCGATAGCTTTTCAGCCAACCCCTTCCCCCCAACATTGAGCCATGTAGTTTTTGGATGCTCCCATACGTCTGGTATTAATCTATTGACAAACTGAATTGCATATATTGAGTTACTGTTTAAATACAACCTACTGAAATGCTACACAATACAACAAAGCATTCATTTTGTTAAACTTTATCCTTCAAAATGGTGAATGTTTGGTTGGCATGATTTGTAAAGTGTGTTGAATCTTCGGTAGAAATAATGTTTTGAATTCATCAACTGTGAAAAGAATTATTGAAATCTTCAGAAGGACTGGTTGTTGTTGGTGTAAAACACATGACACAAGCTTTTAGTGGTTGTTTGGTAAAAGACACTGTGGCAGTTCGTACTAGAGTATTGGAAAGTGCAGGGACCTCAATTTGTCATTGCACATAACAACTGGACATTTCAGCAGCCACTGTTCACTGTATTCCCACTGAAGATTGACATCTCCATACTTAAAAAATCCAATTGACTCACGAACTTATGCCAACAGACCATTCACAGCAAAGAGAGTTCACCAATTGTATCATTAAACAATAAGAGATTTTGTTAATGTTGTGGAAAAAAAATACTCATCGACGAGGCCTATTTTCACTCTGATGGCTCTAAATTGCTGCATTTTGGGCACAGTAAATCCACAAACAGTTCATGATAAACAAATTCATCCCAAACGTGTCATTGCTTGGTGTGGTTTGGAGGAATCATTGGACGATTTTTCTTTAAAAAAGAAGCTGGTAATCCATTAGCGATAAGTGGCAATTGTTACCGTAACACGATACCCCAGTTCTTTGTGCCTCAGTCGGAAGATACTCCTCTTAAAGACACGTGTTTTCAGCATGACAGTGCCATTTGCCATACCACCCATGCAACCTTAATGGTCCTGCAAGAGTCTTTTCCTTGTTACGCCATCTCCTATTTAGGTGACCGGAATTGGCTGCCACGATATTGAAATGGACTTTTCCTTTGGATTTTTCTGTAGTCTCAGGTTTACACCAGGAAGACGATGATCACTCAAGCATTAAGTCTGAAATTCAACACTGTATCAACAAAATACTAAAATATTCATGCAAAAACATTAATAAAAATTTTGCCAGAAGAACTCACTTGTGCCACGAAAGCCATGGCAGCCATTTACTGGATGTACTGTTCCATACATAATTCCCAAATGTGTACATTGTAAAGCAGTAAATACTTAAGTACTTTTTTTTACAGAAAATCACATTTTATTTAAAATTAAAGTCCTTTATATTTGGTAAACACATTCAAGCAAATTTATCAGCATATTATATGGATATATACCTAAATTTTGCATATGAAACATATCCTGAATGCATGCTCTGCATTCATGTTCAGATGATTTTGATCTGTGTAAAAGATGCCACAGTAGGTGGCTTTCTGTTAAACCACATGTATCACCATCAACTGAATACTGCAGGTTCAGCCTAGATTTCTTTGCTAGCTATCCAGATTTATTTTTTGTGATTTCCCAAAATCACTCCAGATGAATGGGATGGTTCATTCAAAAGGCCATGGCCAAATTCCTTCCCATTCCTTGTCCCTCATCCTCTCCAGGCTCTAGTAAATATGATGCCAACAAGTCCAAAAAAAAAGTGAAGTAATTTCCCAATATCACTCCAGGCAAATTTTGTATAAACTCTTACTCTCTGCTATTGCTGTGGTATCTATGTCTCGTGAAACACTGTCACCAGATGTTCTGTTGGAGTGAGCAGTGCAGGGAAGACCTGCTTCTATGAATCACATACCTTGAGGCATTTTTCCTACCTGGCCCTATGCCTTTTTTTTCAGACAATGACTTATTTTGATCATGGAATAAATTAATTTATTACTTTATCACAATAATTTTTTTATGAGATATGCTCACAAGAATGCAAAGAAGATGGGCTAGCTTCAATTTTTAACATAACTTAACTATAAAGTTAAACAGCCTCTAGATTATCAGAAATGAAAGGTAAGTTATGAAATGAAATTATCTGTAAGTACATAAAAAAATATATATATACAATGGTCATACTTCCTGTATGACAGGTTAAACAGGTCAGGTTTATTAATCAGAGATGTTATGATATAAAAATATCTTACAAATAATTACAAAAAAAATTATTAAATGGGTGCCATTGATAATCTATATTCCCTTGCTTGAGAAATTACAATTGGACATTATATTGGGAAAAAAGGGTTCATTGAAATACTTACTGTCCGTGCTAGCTCGATATTGAGTGAATATTTATAACAATGAGAGTGTCTCTCTGTGACAAGTTGCCTTGCCAAGTTGCTTACGGGCTTGGTGATACCAATGCACTTTTTTAAATGAAAAATACCATTCCACAATGTCTTCATGTGTCCAATGCACCTAATATCCTACATTTCCACAAATTAATAAAAAGAAAACAATGAATAACTTGTGTTACTCCCTAACTTTAATACTGTACATTTAAAATGGTACATTTTTTTTTTTTTTTTTTTTTTTTTTTTTACTCAAAGCAAAGAAAGGAATCTCCATATATTTCTCACTTTAATGTCATTCTTTGCCGTCCAACCAAAGCGTAAAGATGGCTGTTCGCCCCGGAGTTAGTCATGATTCTTAGAGGCTTTGCCTATCTGCACGCCACCCGGCAGGGGTGCGAAAATGCTTAGCCAACCACATTGTGCCTCTTAAGCCTATCTTCACTGTGATGCTCAAGATATGGGAACTTAAACAGGCATGCAACTAAAATCATGTGTACAAAATACACTATTGGTGACATATGTTCATTCACTCGTGACTTTTTTTCAGTGTCGTGATGGGGGTTTTTGTTCCAGCGCTTTAGAAGTCTCCTATCAGGTGAAATAGTTACGTCTGTTTCACTACACCCTGGCTGTAACTTTTAAGAAATTTCCATCCTGGCAAAACAAAGGATCCACAGGTATCTGAGCACTTCCATGTTGCCTCCCGAATAATTGTATGCTTAGCGGCCGTCGTGTGGCGATGTTTCACAATTCCTACACACATAAAATGAATGCTTTCTCCAGTCTCCTTAATTTTTTATATCTTTTCATGTTACTTTATGGAATATTGTCCCATTTAATTATTTCATTTTATTCTTGCTGTCCAGTATTTGAATAAATTAAGGCAATCGTATTTAATATCAATGTAATGAGCTTTATATCATTCCACTCAAGAGCGACATTGACCTCTGGTGACCTTAAAGTGGTGAGCGACAGGCTCTGGTCCAGCCATCTAGTAGAGAAATTGCTGTTATGATTGACTCATAGGTTTTGTTAATTTTTCAAAGCGTTCTGTAGTCAAGAAGCTGAGGGGGACACAGTGAAGAAACAAAGTGGGTAGAAAAGACATTAATCATAAATTTCCTGGTAAGAAGAAAACAACAGTATTGGCTTGGACAGCTAATTAGACACTTACTAAACGACATGAATGTCTCTTGGAGTGGATTTTGGTCTAGATGAATCAGCATAGCCATACATTTGTATGACCTTTCTCCAAAACTCAGAGGTACTCGACATTTTCTAATTTGGTCAGTCCCTACTCTTCATGTCCACAAATGGCATCCTTTATACTAGGGGTACTAGTTTTTTGCACCAAGTCCCCCTTCTGTCAAAAGAAAAATGACTATGCCCCCTTCCCTGCCACAATTTTATTACTAGTAAGATAAATGTCTATTTTTCAGTACTGAAAATTATTTCTCAGAGTAATCTCACTAAGTACGTGATTTTAGAATAAAGATTTTCAACTCTCTAAGAGGCAGTGAAGGAGGCATTGTACTTCCGATGATATAGAGCTAGGGTAGCATTCACATAGGTAGTGAAGCTACCTCTCAACCCATGCCCCCACCCCCCCTCAGGGAGGAGTGCCCTCTAGTTTTAGAACCTATACTTTATACCAACATCTCCCACTATCAAGACCTTAGTGCTTGAGAACATTTCCTAAAATGCACATGCCACAGAACATTTCCAACATTTACCTCTGTGTCCTACTGCATACCCTCAAAAAAATTTCTTCAGCTATAAATATTACCACCAGATATGTGACAATGCCATGTGTACTAACTTTGCAATTTCTTTGCACCCGTAGTATAACTTCCACCCATGCTACATCTTTCCTCTCGCCTCACAACTTCTACCCTACACCACCAAAAACTAAACAGACTCATGTTCCTGACCCAGTTCTCAATTCCACCAACCAAATCCTTCAAATCCTTCATTATCAGTATCATATGCTACACTGATTCCTCAGAAATCAACTTCATTCTCTCCAAAATCCTTCGCACTGCCATCCACATGGGCTTCACCAGACAACAGAACCACAGAACTTTTTGAATACTCGGTCCATAAATATTTACATCCTGACTCGTTCAAACCACCTTATGGTTCCTCACTCTGCAATAGACCACATTATAGATCTTTCAGCATGCATGAAGCCACTACCTACTTACACCATTCCTATCAATGGGAATAGCTTCCCCATTATCAGACATGTGTCACAACTCACATGTCCTTGTTAATTTACAGCCCTTACCACAAACTACTTGTATGATGCAGTAGCTGCCCATACCATCTCCCATGACTCCAACAGGGCTTCATGGTTAGAGCTATCAATATTTCAGTAACAATGAACTCTTGTGAATTTTATCTATGGGAATTAGCTTTTCAACATATCCTTGACACCAGAAATCCACCTACTCTCGGTCTATGGAAATATCCTCCTCAAAAATTTTATTTATTATTCTTTATAGTTGATTAATATTTTATGTCTTACATTTTTTAATTATTAATTTCTTAATGTTTTTATCAGAGTTATTACCAACCTCACTTTTAGTTTTTATTCAGTCTTTTCTCATTATCTGGTTTGATCCATCTCCAGGAACATATAATTATTGTTTTCAAACTACATGTTTGTCCACTCCCTCCCTCCCTCCCTCCTTCCCTCACAGCAACAGCTTGTATTAACTACTAATCACCCATAGATCAGTTATGTGAATGTCACCCATAGATCAGTTATGTGAATGCTATCTGTGTCCCAACAGATGCTGTGGTCCACTTGTTTCATCATTTTCTTACATGATTAAAGGTTGTGTGTTGTTATTTTGTGCCATCCCAGCTCTCTTGCCTCCAGCTTTAGTAAGTGATGGTTTTACTTTCTGCATCTTTGTTTCTGTTCATATTGTTCTAAATATTTTCTTTATTATTTGTTTATGTCTTTAGTCAAAATTTGTGAATTTGTCTTCCAAGATCTTAGCTGATTTTACTACAGACATAAATATTAATATAGAAAGGACAGATAACTAAATCCAAGACTCACCAAAGTTTCAGAGGGAAAAGAACACTACACAAATACAAAAGATACAATATTTTGGGCAATGCCCTTATTCATGAAAGTAGAAACATCTGACTGAGCACACACAGTCATCCATGGACAACCCAGCCACAAGAATGGTGATATTTCACCATTATGGGACAGTCAAGATGGTCGGGGAGACACAAACAATATCAGTGGAAATGATAGAGCAGTCTGGTGGCTCAGTTGGTTAAGGCACGTGACTGGGGGAAAAATAGGTCCTCTGTTTGAATCCCGGTTTCGACTGGAATTTTTATGTCCTTAAAAACTGACCTTCACCTCTGACAAAACTTTGCTTTGTTCATGTGAAGTACACTAGGATGCTCCATAGTTTGGATTCCACGTAAAACTGTAGGTCCTGTTTACCCAGTGGGTTTACCAGGTTATATTAGGTGAGCAATGACAGAGGTGCATGTAGCATGTGCGGCAAATTGAAACTCTATCAAACGTTAGCTGAACTACCTTTCATAGACTCTCAGCCAACAATACCATATCATAACCCCCCCTCCCCGTTTTTGGTGGAAATGATACTAGTGGCAAAGAAATTAATCATGAAAAAATGAACATTTGTAGGTTGTGGAAAATAAGAATAAAGAAGGAAAAATAAATTATTTGTAATGAAGTAAAATGTATATCTGCAATTTCTGAGTTTACCATGGTGAGGAAGGTGACTATTATCTGAGATTGAAGTCCAGCATATGTCTGGTATCCAGGATGTGTTGGTGAGCCAATTCCCACCCACAGAGTTCAGATGGAGATATGGTTTCAGGGAGTATTCTGATGGCTTTCTTGAGTGGAGCATATGTGTCTGCCTGTGATGGCTAGTCTGTGGGGGAGGGAACATTTAGTGTGATAGATATTATTACAGATTTGTTGGTTTGATGTGTAAAGATGTGTGTAGGTATCCTTCATGCGTGGAAATGTCAGTGTCAAGGAAGGTGATGTAAATGTAAGTGTAGGACCATGTGAATTTTATGTAGTGGATACTGTTCAAGAAATTTAAGAAGTCAAGGAGGATGTTCTCTTGGTCGGGCCATATTATAATGTCTCCTTTAAATCTGAATCGGAAGGTAATCCTTTGAAGAGAAGTTGTTTCTAATCTGCCCATGAACAGATTGACATACAATGTACAAAATATTGAGACTCAAAAAGTTAAGAATTGTTTTAATCGTATGAAATTAATGTCATATACTGTATAATACCTAACAATGATCGCTTGTTTTACAGATCTACATTTCTTATCGTGATATATGTACGTATACTGTAGGACGTCAGCTTGAATTGAAGAAACATTATTATTTCTTGTGCAAATGTCAGAGGTGCTTGGATGATGATATAATGCAGCTTACAGATAGTATGACATGTTCAAATAATACATGTGGAGGACCAGTTGCTCCATCTTGTGTAAGTGTTCATAGCAGCTGATATCAATTTTTTTGTATAATAATGTTTCATTCAAACTGAATGTTAAATTCAGTCTTTAATTACTGGGTGTCTGAAAATTGTTTCACAGTGTCATAACATAAATACTTAAAATCCATATCATAAATAATTGCCTTGTATGTTTTGTCATTTTTATTTATCAGTTTCCTTTATTTTCAATGGTAACATTCACTCCACTGACAGTAACACTAATGTTACTGTACAGGGGCAATTTACGGACATTATTCGGTGGAAAAAATTTCTCTTATGGAGTAATTTAATATGTTTGAAGTTGGATTGAATTACCCTATCTTGTAGCCTTTGAAGTGTTTCGATATCACTTTTATGTTGTTGGAATAACCCCGAGTTATGAGCTTTGTGCATGTTAATCTGTTGGAAACCGATGTCCGATTTGCAACGTGTTTTGACTATATCTTTCTCCATTTATTAGAGGACCTTCTACATGTCATTGAAGTTTTCTTCACACCATTGTACTTCTGTTATGTTGAATTTTCAATATACTTTATGTTTGGAACAATGTTTTCAATTTGATAAAATTTAAAAATGGACTGTCAATTTAGAAACTCCATAACATTGTTGAATATAATGTCAGCCCAAGATGTTACTGGGGGGGGGGGGGGGGGTGGTTTACACTTTTGCCTGAACTGTGAACAGCTAAGTTCATGACCATGTGTAGCCTTCTGGTACATATAATATGAAATAAATTGGCCGGCACGCACTCGTATTAAACCCCAAATGCGAAGGGTAATTGAAATAAAGTCTCTTCACACAGTTTGAGAGTAACACAGTACTTATATTCTTGATAAAGTTCACTCGTTCATTGTCGGTACCAGATACATAGATAAAGCAATCGAACAACAGTTTCATTGAAGATTACAGATTAAGCACATTCACAGAGAAGACAAAAACTCACAAAGTCCCCCTAACATTAGTGAGTACTACGGCATGTTGGAATTTGCCGAAACCGCTACCGCTCGGAGCAGTTCGCCCCGCTAAGTAGCGTGAAGTTATGCGATCACTTTCCGGAAAAAGAATGAGACTACATATTACGAAGTTACTTCTTTGTAAATCTAGCGCGGAGTGAGACAATCTGAGCTTGCTGCAAGATCTTTTATAGACTTCTCAGGGCCTATGACATCAGCAACTTTTTCTTAATATCTCCACAAGTACAAAATGGTTTAACTTGAAATTTTTACAGGGGCTTTCTATTATCATGTTCTGTCTGTTTTAATTTAATTTAACATTCAAAAGGGTTTCTATAATCTTAAAATTGAAGTCACCACGTGACCAACTTGGCGGAATTTTTAAACGCTTCAACAACAATCCGCGACATTCTATCTTTAAAAGCTTAATTATTCTAATGAATGCCTAAACTTTTTACCAAAACCATTATATGTTTGTAATCGTCTCAATTTGGGCTATCTACTGATATAAATTTCAAATTAATATTCCTTTTAGTTAAACGGTTCATTTTTTTCTCTTAATTAAAACTGCTAATTAAACTTTGTCAACTTAGTTAATTTTACTACCAAAATATCCGGAACAATGCTGACTATAGCTGGTGATAAAAGATCAACAGTAGCTTTACTCGATTCAAAGATATTTCAAATCTTAGAGTTTTACTTTTTTGATCGCGTGTTTCAAAACGTGATCAAACCGAAATATCTCTTAAAATAAACTTTTCCCGTCATAATAAATTCACTTTAAAATAATTAGAATGATGAGTTTTCACTGTGGTAATGAATACAGGGAAATTCCTTCAAGTTGACAATTACTCTTCTCGAAATTTCTAAGTCCAGCATAAGCGACTTCACAATTGATCTATGGACTATTTTACTACGGGGATGGCTAGTGGGAATGCTTTTGGCGAAGTAGTGGGTGCCTTATAATGTGTTAAAGCTCAATGAATATTATGTTTTGGTTTAAAGTTTAGGGTGATGATGTAGTAATCTACTTCCAATTGTGCACTGAAGGCCCTCTGAACTATCACATTAACTAATTTGTAACCACTGTCATCTGACTTCATTTGATAACTCGATTGTGTGAGCTCCTGCTGAAAGATTTTGGCTATTTCATCCACTCATTGTAAGTCTATAACAGTGGAAATGTGCCATTGCTCTAGTTGTAGAAATCCTGCCATTTGCTCACTGACGTCTGTGCCTCACTGAAAATCAGTTAAAATCTCATGTTTGCTTATCACAAATCCACAACACCTGCCAAGGGCAGAACACAATACAACAAAATGAACATACCTGCCAGAATTTTTGGCACATTATGTCATATTATACTAGATATGTATGCTTGATGTATCTGTACCTCATTGAAAATCAGTTAAATCTCATTTTTGCTTTTCACAATTCCACAACACCTGCCAAGGGCAGAACACAACGCAACAAAATAACCATATCCACCAGAATATTTGGCACATCATGTCATATTATACTAGATGCGTATGCTTGATGTATCTATAAATGGCCTATAGCATTGTTGAAGAATGGTGTGATGGTCCAGTTTGGCATAGATTTTGTTTGCAAAAACAAAAATCCAATTGGTTTCCAATTATCATTATGGATAATTTTTTGATGCTTCATGTGGGCAGAAGTTTTAAATTTAAAATTTATTTAAATATCTGTTTACTTACTAACATTGAATTCTTAATTTCTTTTCATCTGTGTTCTTGTTTTTAAAGTTAAATAATAAACAACCCATCACTCACCAATGTTGTAGGCTGTGATGAGTACACAATACACAAGACCAGGACAAACATACAATATTTCAGTTTAAAACCTTGTTCATCTTGAGAGGATCGGACCATTTGGCAAGGGAGGTGAGCACACACAAAAGTTTGCCTCATGACTTTCATACACAGATTACAGTTTAAAGAAGTTATTTTTCATAATTTTGGAAAGTAATATGGATTATTTATGACAAAAACATAAAATTAAATTTAATAATTTCTTACGTTTGCTCACGTGATAGAAAACGATCTATGATTGATGGTCATTTAAGCAACATCACACTCTAGTAAACATTGCGGCTGTGAGTAGAATGTTCACTATTTCTAAGTTCTAAGTTATTTTTATGGTTATAATTACTGGATATTTCCTTTTATTAATGAGTTTTAGTTTTGAATACAAAATGGGGAACAATTTTACAGAAGCAGACAGTGGAAACTTACAGAAAATTTCTTATGTGATATTCATAGAAAATTTTTGGTTGATGTTTATTTTTTTTCAAATACAACTATGACTTTTATGTTGCAGAGCATAAAAATGTAAAAATTGCAATTTAAGTCACATTTATATTTAAATTAAATATTAGTGGTTAATAGTAGTTGCTCATAAGAATAATCAAAAGTAGTTTTTACATTGTGTTGACAAAATTAATGCAAGGTGGTATAGGTGTGTGGTAGGCATAACAATTTATACTTTGATGTGAGCCATTTTAAATCTTATCTGTCAGTTGTAGCCTTCCCACCCTCACCTTTAATGATTCTTGGCTAATTTATTAATTATTGGACTTCTTTTGCCGGATATTGACTGCATTCATTTTTAGCAATAGCAAAGTAGTAGTGGATGGGAACAGTTACAAATAAAATAATTGGGTACTGCACTATTCAAAGCAAAGTATGTTATATTCAAGCAAATTGGTCACAGAGATCGACATTAGACATTGCACATGTACTTCAATTAATCAAATTCATATAAATCATTCAGTAAACAATAGTTCTATACTTAAATCCCTTCTCTTGTTACAATTACTTTTCATCACATATGCACTTCAGCAAGTTCATAGAAATCGTACAAACAGATACTCCAAATACTAATCATTTATCTTCATGTAATGAGTTTATTTTACCAATCACCGAAGCATGAGAGAGAAAAATGGACTTAGATCATACTGGGCAGGCAGCCAGTCACAGCACTAGATCGCACTGAGCAAGACTAAGGAAACTTAGGAGCCTTTTCCGGTGGGCCTTAAATACCTTTTGGGTAACTGTAATTTGGATTTTCTGATGTTGTTTTGGGAGGAGTACTGTGAACATTGACTTCCTAACTTTCCAGCTGCTGTGTATACGAGGGCGGTTCGAAAAGTTCTCTGAATCACCACTAGATGTCAGTGCTAGAGCAACGAGGTTCCTGCGCAATAATCACACATCCTTTGTGAATGATCACGTGGCGGGTCAGTGCTCTAGGTGCAGGAGTGTGGTAGTGACGACTCTTTGTTGTTGTTCCCACGTAGTGATTTGTGACAGTGGAAAAAACTGAGATTCGAGCAGTGATTAAATACTTTGTAAAGAAAGGTATGAAAGCAAAGGAAATTCATGCCGACTTTCAGAACACACTAGGGAACTCTGCTTCTTCATTTTCAACTGTTGCCAAGTGGACCAGCAAGTTTAAATTTGGTCGGGAGAGCTTGGATGATGATCCACGTAGTGGACGGCCAAAAACTGCTACGACCCCAGAATTTATCGCAAAAGTGCATAAAATGGTCATGGAGGATCTTCGACTGAAAGTGCAGGAGATTGCTGAAGCTATAGGGATGTCTTCTGAATGGGTGTATTATATTTTAACCAAAGAATTGGGTATGAAAAAATTATCCACAAGATGGGTGCCGTGGCTCTTGAGACTGGACGATAAACGCACCAGATTGGAAATGTCCGAACAAAGTCTGGCCCGTTTTCAGAGCAACCAACAAGATTTTTTGTGCCGGTTTGTGACTACAGATGAAACTTGGGTCCACTACTATACCCCAGAGACAAAACAGCAGTCAAAGCAGTGGAAACATGCTGATTCACCACCACCAAAGAAAGCAAAGGCAGTGCGTTCGGCCGGAAAGGTCAACTGCCTCGGTTTTCTGGGATGCAAAAGGCATTCTGCTGATAGATTATCTTCCTACTGGCCAAACAATCGTGGGGCAATACTATGCAAACCTCCTAGACCAATTACAGGAAAAGATACGCGAAACAAGGCCTAGTTTTGGCAAGGAAAAACGTCATCTTTCATCAGGACAACGCTCCACCGCACAAAAGTGTTATTGCCATGGCAAAACTTCATGAACTGAGGTACGAATTGTTGCCACATCCACCTTATTCACCTGATTTGGCACCATCAGACTTTCATCTATTCCCGAAGCTGAAAAATTTTCTCGATGGACGGAGATTTTCTACAAGGGAAGAACTGACAGCCGAATTGGAGAGGTATTTTGCAGGCCTGGAGGAATCTCATTTTCGAGATGGGATCAAGGCATTGGAACAGCGCTGGACCAAATGCATTAGTCTACAGGGAGACTATGTTGAAAAATAAAAGCAGTTCCACCGAGGTAAGATACTTAATTCTAATACATTCCGAGAACTTTTCAAACCACCCTCGTACAATCTCTGCCAAATTGAAGATAACACAGGCTCCCACAGATACTACTCCTCACAAAAGATGCCTTTTGGTGTTTGTGGAGTTTCACAGTGTCATGCCAAAGTCAGGGTGGGATCAGGGTGACTGACATCTAGGCTTCACCTTGCTCCCATAACGGCATTCTCAGCCACCTCTTGAAATTCCTAAATGAAATACACTGCCTGCCTCAGTCTCCCTACAGCAATTTAAAATTCTTAATTCTATGCCTTATTAACTATTTAACCCTACCTATTAGAGTTCCTACTAGTTTTTAACACTTTTATCCCATGTACATGTCTTGTGGCATCACACAGTGCAACTGACTTTATTTTTGTTTATTTAACAAATGCATTTCACTTCATTCTTACAAGGAGAGTCTTCAATGTTGAAATCAAGATCAGAGAGTGAAAAAGGTAGATTTGTAGGATGACATCTCATTTCACTTTAATACCACTTGCCCTGGTGTGCCTTCTTTTAAAAGAAACTGCAAGTTAAAAACTGTGAAATTTTGCATACTTAATATAATGCCATACAGAAGCCATTATAACAAAAGCAGTCATATAGCTGTGTGGTTTTTTGCATGGTGTTAGTATACATAGGTCTTAGGTTCAATACTTGAGAATATATATATATATATATATATATGAAAAATTTCAGTTTTTTTAACTCTTGATTTCTAGTAAATGATGACCTACCACAGCGACCTGTGTAATGATGAAATACCTGAGGTGTCATTATATATCCACCTTTTTAGCACTGAAGCATGTAGGTGATTACTCACTTAAATTATGGCCAAAGTTCTCTTCATGAGAAAGGTACTTCTAGCAACATGAGCTTGTTGAAGTGACTTTTATTGGACACATAGTTTTTTTTGCGAGTTTTTACTGTTGTAATTTGGAGCTGTACACCCATATTTTCACTAATTTTCACTTGAATTCAAGGAAACAAATAAGAAGATTTGTATTATTAGCCATTGTTTAGTAGTGTGTAACATCACTGTTAATCTCACAGACATTATTTTTACTTTAAATTTCAACATTGAATTTTACTTAAAGTACATACCTAAAATGGGGTAAATAAAGTGAGTTAATTAACAGTTTAAAACCATTTCCCAACAGGAGTCAAATAGCTAATTGCTCATACAACTTGTATTAACTTTTCCACTTCTGAATGGAAAAAAAAACAAGGGTTCATGTCATGTTTGGTAGTGTCTTTATTGAGTACACTTTTAATAGTGTGCCTTTTGTATTTTTTATTCATATTTCTTATGTGATATTTATAGAACTTTATATATCTTTGATAGTTGAATCATTGATGTTGACTGAATTATTTGTAACAGAGAATAATGTTAAGAAATTATCATTAAACAGAAATTTATTTGATATTATGCTAGATAAACAGCACAAGAAAGATTTGTCCTAAATGTGGTACCGAGGTTCCTCGAGAACGACTTGATAAATTTTATGCTGTTTCAACTTTGACAGAGGAAAAAATGGATGAAATGAAGGAAATTACCTGTATCCTTTTTAATCATGGAATATGGAAAGTACAATCGTATTTATTTTACCATTATTGGACTGGTAGAATAAATGTTAGCATATTGTTTTAGATTCTTATAAATTTATATAGGGTTTAATGTCATATAATACAAAACTTGATACATATTTGATTTTTTTAACTTACCATACACTATTATTCGTATTTAATTACTCAATTTTGAAAATTTTGTAGATAAAAAACAAAACATCTGTTGTCAGGGAAGTATTATCATGCTACTAAGTTCTCGATTGTAATGTAGTATTGTAAGATGATCAAGTGTATTTAGCTGAATTTCAGGATTTTACACCATAATCTGATAAAAATCGAATCATGAGAGAAGAAAATACACGAATTAGACCAAACACAAAAATTCTGCAAGAGTAAAAGCCAATATAAATTTCATATCATTTCAAGAATTTGAATACATTTGTGAAAATTTATAGGATGTATCAACTGAAACTTATCTAGAAACATATGGGACCTATGTCACATGCGAATGATTGATAATGTTGAACAAAATCCAAGAAGAGTTGCAGATGTTGCTAGAGACTCATGTTTCATTTAATTCAGAGAATAAAATGAAAGGTCTCAGCATTAGAAGATTATTGTTCTGTGCGCACTTATTGATCAATGTGCACTGATTTTTTTTCAACTCGGGGCAATGAAGTACAGCTCACATCAACTTGTTTTGTCTGTGATGCAGGAACTAGGTATTTTCCGCTACATACATTAGTCTGAATTGCAGGGTAAGGCTGTAAATGCAAAAGGAAATAGTGTTGTGCCTTTATGCATTTTTTTATATTTATTGCACCATAAAGGTGTTCCATACGATGTTAACGTGTTAAATTAGGGCCTACTGGAGTTACTCATCTGGTGATATCATATTTTGGATGCATACAGGTGCAGTCTACACAAACTACAGTATCTCTGGGACTGATGTTGATAGCATAATGTGTACTCATTATTGCACCCATCTCACAGTGATTTTACTATGAAGGAACATATTTATGGTCAGTGTGATCACTTTCAACTGATCTTTTTGAGTAGACCACAGCTACCACTGATCTTCATTGGATAAGTAGTCATCATGCTGGCTGTGAAATACACGTATATTTGTAGGTATATGGTAAATAGTGACCTTCCAGATAATTTATTATACTGGTGCCTCTCTTGCATAATTTCCATTAATTATTAGTGTTCACCAGCTTAAAAATTAGCATTATTGTGTAAACAGAAAATGGTGATACCTGTACGAACGTAGTAGTACTGATGTGGAGTTGGCCTTGCACACCATTCAATTAAAATTCAAGAACTATGTTATCAATCTTTACCTGCACTTCCAACATTAGTTATATAATTAAGAAAGAATGGTTAGTAGCATTAATGTTAAGGTTAAAGAGGAAAGCATAACTTGTAGAAAGACACACTAATAAAGGTACATGAAAAGCTAAAGTTTTATCCAAGGTCCCTTGTGTTGAATGAAAAGGTAGGCAGGATGTAGAGATGAATGGGTTGGTAATATCAAACTCTGAAGAACTGCTATTTAAGGATATATTTTTATTTTTGAACCATGGCTTTGTGGGAGACGTTCATTTCTTTAGTGTCAAAATTTAGCTACTAGTAGATGCTTTGGTTATTTTCTATCTGCCTCTGTCTATTCATCTTTGTTGACAAGTGTGTGGTGGTGAAACGAGTGGACAAAGCAGAATTGCGTGTACATCTCAGCTGGTGCATAACCCAGAAATTGTAACTTGTAGTAAGACCCACAATGGGAAATGTTTTTTCAGTGTTGTGAAGGTGGTAGTGGGATGCATTTCACTGGTTTTGGAGCATGATCTCTTGCTGGGAGAGGGGCACATTTTTAGTTTCCTTGGTCAGCCATGTTTGTATGTAATACACCGGCAATTTACTGAGGATTGCGGATCTGTTGAACACTCTTTCAGGGTTGACAGGATTTTTTGAATTAGTTGTGGACCGGAATGAAGAAATACATATCCCTGTCTGTTTATGGATTCAAAACCTTGGGTGAGTGTGGCTGTGGTTTGTTAGGGAAGGGTCCCTGCACTCTCCAAATGTTACGGCTAGGGAGATGCAGGAGGTGTAGCAATTGAGACCCTATCTGAGAAGATGCATCTGCCTTGGATCTTAAGGCTGAGTGGGAATGAAGTTTTGTGTTTGTAGGGATGAATGTAATGTTGGAAGTTGGATGTATGTGGATATAGACATGGGTCAACAATGGGCCAGTGACATGTTAACATATAGAGGTGAAAGTACTACCAAATTAAGCCAGCATTGAATGACTGAAACTACAGTCGTGGTTTCTAAATAGTAAGTCATCTGTGTTACAGAGGCACATGAAAGGGCATATTGAAGATATTTTTCAAGGAATGTTTTCTTCACGAGGCCAGGGAAGAGTTCTGTATAGGAATGTACCATCTATTTAAGACTTTATCCATGGCAGCGCTACAGATATGGTGACAGGTGCAAGAGTTGAAATGTTTAAGATAAGCAGTGCAAGGGAGACAGTAAAATATATGCTCGACAGAATGCTTCAAGGTCATTGTTCTAGCAAGGAACCTTAGCCATGGCAGTTGAGGGATGTGACCTCAATGGTGATTGGATGCATTCTGTGGACAAGATGTGGGGATTGAAGCAGTATAATACAGATGACGGCAGACTGTGGGTAGTGATGGCTATGTTCATCTAAAAGGTTAGAAATATGCTCACAGATAGCCATTGAGTCATTCTGTGTTGCAGGTCTTGTGTCTTGGAGGTAGCAGAGAATGTGTTTGTGTGCAGGGGGGGGGGGGGGGAGGATGTGAGAGGGAGCATTAATGGGTTTTGAATTAATATCCAAGTATAATTTTGAATAAGAACATTAAAGTAAGAGATGTGAATCTTAAGGTTGGTGGATGGGTGGGACATTTTTACAGCTGAGCGATGCAGGAAGTTGAGGAAATAAATGGAGGCTGTGGTTTACAGACACAGGCTGTGTTCCTTTCTAGCAGACCAACAAACACCAGCTTATCTTCTTCCTGTCACCTTAAGGACTAGATTTCCTATATCTTACCGCATGTGAAGTGAATCATGAACTTTCAAGGAATGTCCAGAACATCTTTATAAACTGTCATCTATTTACAAATGACACGTTACAACAGATATTTTACTCGCTTCCTGAACACACACATTTCTCAAAAAAAAAAAATTCCTCTGTTTCAGTGCTCAATTGCCATTTTTCAAATATCTTATATATTTCTTGATAAAAATTTCCTTTGGCTATAGTTTAAGTCAGACACTACATTTAAATAACTAACATCAGATAATTTAAATTGTAATTAAAATTTAGCACCTAATTCCTGTCTATGTGTGAAAGCCTTTTTCTGTTCGTAGAATCTTAAATATGACATTGTTTCTCCACCAAACTGTCATTTTACGAATCTGGCATGGTTTCACGTAACCTGGTGGATGAGTGGTAATGCTCGAGCCATGCATTCGGGAGGACGTATGCTCAGATCCCTGTCCGACCATCCAGATTTTAGATTTCCATGGTTTTCCCAAATCACTCTTCAAATGACCATGGCCAAATTCCTTCCCTCCCATTCCTTGCCCCCAGTCGTTTCAAACCTCTAATGATCTTGATGACAAGGTTTATAATCGTAAGAAAAAAATTTAAAAAAAGGATGATTCCACATTTTCTGTTTTTTTTTTTTTTTTTTAATTTAATAATAATGCATTGTTCTGCAGTTAGATGTTCTCCTATTTCGCTAATACTTGATAAAAATTGACTGAAATAAGTTGGTACTTGTTCCTGTACTTCAGGCAACACTACCAAATTGTACTCTTTTTTTTTCTTCAGTGGGTGTTAAATTTGAATTATAATTTAAATTATCTGATATCGTTATTAGTATGTAGTGACTGACTTCTTAGAAAGTAATGTATTTATTTTAGCTAACTACTTTTCTTAAATCATAATTTCATTTATGATTTCTTATCACATTCAACAGATTTGAATGTTTGTATGAACTTGTTGGAACAACAAGAAGGGTTGTTCTATCAGCATAATTTGCTGTATGTAAAAACTCTGGAAATGGCATTTGATTGTGCAATTAATGCGAGCCTTTTTACACAGGCATGGGAATTTGGACAGAAACTTATTCCATCCTACAGGTAATCTGTGAAATAATAGAGAACAAAATAAGAAATTTTGTGTTGATAACCTTAATAAAAACAAATGAATAATGAAGTTCTCCAGATTCATTTAGAAGAGAACTGACATATATAGGAATTACAAATTGGGATAGGGAAGTGATAGTTGTGGGGGACGAACACATAGAACAGACAAAAACACAAATGACATTGAAATTTTCAGGGTTTAGCCTTTTGTCAAGTAGAGAACATTGCGGAAGGTGGGTGTTATGGGAGACTGGTTCACAACGTGACTGTTAGCCAGGAACATGGTGGAGCTAAATTCAAACAGAGGACAGGTAGAGAGATAGTGATTTTAGCTAATACCTGAGCATTGCTAAATATCAAAGCTAATCGCTGGTGGGTGAAAAGAGCAAAATAATACAATAAAATCCTGTCAACATAAATAAGCAGAAATAAATAAATAAATTGATTAAACCAAAGAATGTATGAAATTAATCATCACCTATTGGTTTGTGATGGTTCAATTTAGGTAGTGGGTATGGAGGCAAGGAGAGGATCAGAGAGTTGGTGGGAAGGGAGAATGGAAATATATATAAAATGACTGGATATTATCTAAATTGAGACCAGATAGTTGCCTTGTGCTCAGTCGATGGGCTGAGCCGGTTGTAATGTGGCCCATGAAAGCTGTTTGTGAACTACTACCCGTCAGCTTTGGTCCACAAACTGCTTTCATGGGCCACATTATAACCTGCTCAACCCATCAGCTTCCTAAATCCCCAAAAAAACAACCAAAGTCCAGTCCTGGTCGTACAGTAATTTTTTTTAAAAAAAAACTGTTTAACAGTGAGGTCTTTAGAGACGGAAAAGGATGGGGAGCGAGGAATGGGAAGGAATTCGGCCGTGGCCTTTTGAAGGAAGCATCCCGGCATTTGCCTGGAGTGATTTGGAAAACCCAAATCTGGATGCCTGGATGGGGATTCGAATCGCCGTCCTCCTGAATGCGAGGCCAGAACGCTAACCGTTACACCACCAAACTCGGTTGTACAGTAATATCCAGTCCTTGGATCCATCAACAGAATCCTTCAGTTGGTTTGTGATTTGCTTCAAATCTGCCCAGAAATGAGATTCATTCTCCCCAAAATCCTCTCTGCCCTCCCCCTCCCTCCCTCCCCTAAGAACTTGTTTTGGCAGGTCTCCTAACCTCAGCCAATCCATAAACATCGTCTTCCTCATCCTATCTGACAGCCCTGACGTTCCCATGCAATAGAACCCACTGCAAGATGTGCAACATATATCATGCCTCCACCAATTTAACCAACCCCGTCACTAGGGAAAGCTTTCCCATCATAGGACATGCCGCTTGTGAAACCTCCCTTGTTGATGTGCAACTACTGCCTGACTACTTATATACGTTTGACTACCAACCCACTAGCCATAAGAA
>JARYHS010014987.1:0-16000 GCA_031002005.1 Vandiemenella viatica
CTTTTATTTGATCAATGATTAAGTGTGTGTCGAGTAAGGGACTTTTCTAATAATCAAAATCCATAATTAGCCGGAAAGGTTGTAATCTGTTTACACTGGAACCGACTTAGACCAAATTTTCACTAAACCGATCGATTCTGCCAACTGGAGCAGTTAACAATACTCCAGACTTCGGGCGTTATGGCACTCACTCGATTGAAGTGAATTGAAACGACACCGCGAGCCGAGCAACACATTGTAGTCCGGTGTCTGGTTGATGGATTTAGAGAAGCAGATTTCCAGTCCTTTGTGACCAAATGAAGTTTTCAAGTTATCGTTTGCCTCCAAAAGTGTCTTTTTCTTCAACCTCACTTTGGTTCATCAGTTGATCGTAAAAGATAGAATGTGTCATTCTAAAACATTCATAAAAATTCGTATTATTATCTATCCGATGCTGTGACAAAGGTATAACCCTCTTTTTAATGAAAAATAAAAGTACGTCTGTGTCTTGAGATATCAAAAATAAAGTATATTGTAAAGATAAAGATTACATTTATTTTATTATGTTTCATCTACATCTACATCTATACTCTGCAATTCACAATTACTGTGGGTGGCAGAGGGTGCTAAGCACCAATCCTATTTTAGAGTATTCCAATCCCGAACAGAACGAGGAAAGAAAGAATACATAAATGTATCAGTACGGCATCTTATCTCTCGAATCTTATCCCTCCTGTCATTGCGACCTAAATAGGTTGGCGGAAGAAGTATTTCGTTGCACTCGTAAATTAGAGATTTTTCGCATATTCTCCAACAAATTTAAACGAAAACGACGTCGTCTGTCCAACAAACAATCCCAGCCTAACCCACGTATCAGCTCTGTGACACTTACATAAGGACTGTAACTAGCGGTCACGAATCGAGCGGCTCTCCTCTGTACTTTCTCTAACGTGTCAATCAATCCCTTGCGATACGGATCCCAAATTGCACAACAGTATTCCGAATGCGGACGCACTAGTGTTTTGTACGCTATTTCCTTTGTATGAGCATTGCAGCTTCTCAAAATACGACCTATAAAACGTAGTTTTGAATTAGCTTTGCCTACGACTGAAGTTATGTGGAAGTTTCACATTAGGGAGCGTGCATAAACCACGTAGCACCATTTTGGCCTCCTGTGAACCCCCCTACCCCCCCCCCCCCCCCCCCCACGTAGCCCTACGTGGCTTTTGCCTCTACCCCCCTCCCCCCACGTAGCACGTAGCTTTTTTCCCTTTTGTTTCCAGAAGACATTTTGTACTGTTTTATCTTCTCAGACGATTGTAAATTACGTAAGGAGACAATTAACTGGGGGTAATCAATATTCACGTGCTGTTGTGTGTTCTGTTTCTCATTTTAACTGTGAAAAATGTTATGAAAAGAAAGTTACGTGGCCTGGCTGGGAACCTCCCTCCCCCTACGTAGCCCAGCGTAGCCTTCCTTTCGGCAGAATGGACAATCAGCCGAAGTCAGTTGCAGTGAAGCCGTACCCTAACATTCACAATATCTGTTTTACAATAAAATTGTCATGCCGCGTTTACACTCTCGCGCGAGCTTAGACGAGGCGAGGCGAGACACCGCGAACGCGAGAGTGTAAACGGTGCACTCGACCGTCTCGCCTCGCCTCATCTAAGCTCGCGAGTGCCGCTCGCCTCAGTGGCGGTTACTTGACGCGAGTCAAAGGCGCGAGCACAGTGTTTACAGCAGAGGTAGTCAACCTTTTTACCTACCGCCCACTTTTGTATCAAAGTATGCCTTCTGAAACAGATGTACAGTGAGTTAAAGCCCATAATAATAGTTTGCCAACTACTTTGTCTGACTTTCGCTACGTTTGGCACAATAAGCTTTTATAAAACTACTCACTGTAGTTAAATCTGTCTTTTTATTTATACTTTGCGTATGTAAAAGGACGAAGTTAGGTGAAATTAGATTTTATTATTTGATTTATTAATGAGATTCCTAAGGCAGATGCTGATAAATAAAAACTAGATATCTTGGTCAATTTTGCAAGGAACAAGAAAAGGTCTCCTCTTCCGGTTTCTTTCTTTGGCGCTAATATGATTAACAGCACAAGTAGGTGGATAATAAGGAAGCTCTATAATCCCAACTTCCGGTCACGTGACTCAAAATGGCGGCTTCCCTTCCCCTTTTCTCCCTCCCCTCCATGGCGTCACTTCCGGTTGGCGGGAAATTCAAATCTAGTGCAGTGTTGCCACATTGACGGCATGACAACCGCAGCTTTCAAATTAAACATATATAACTGTTATTTAGTCTTTATTCTAGCTGTTATTTCACTTATATCCAACAATGTTACTCTGAAATCAGAGATATTATTTCCGATTGTGTCCTATGTGATGTAGATATTCCAGCTGCACAAATGTTGCAATGTAGCATATACACACATCCTGCCACCAGGTGTCTCCACCGAACAGCCGATGCCACGAGAAACTTCATCTGCGCATGCGCCGGCCAGAGATATTCCACTTCGCCACGAAATCTTCTATCCTTGTCTTGCGGGGGAAAACCCTACCCTAAGGCGTATTTGCACAGGTGTTGACATGTACGTACTTGCTCGGCCGCCGAGACCCTGTTGCGACATGTGCGATAACTTGCATAACTGTCGCTAGAGGTCAGCACACGGCAGAAGACATTTGTCGCTAGATGGAGCGGGTGTACCAATATGCGTGAAATATTTCGATGTTTGCGAAGCCACTCGCGTGTTTGACCGGGAGCGCGATAACTTGTATAACTGTTGCTAGAGGTCAGCACACGGCAGAAGACATTTGTCGCTAGATGGAGCGGGTGTAGCAATATGCGTGAAATATTTCGATGTTTGCGAAGCCACTCGCGTGTTTGACCAGGAGTCCGACAGGTTACGAAATGGCTCCAAGGGAAGCACATTATTCATTCGCCATTATGAAAGCATAGCTGGGTGTCTGGCTGGCGGACAAAGAAAGTAGGGCGTCCAACACAGCGTTCGTGTGATTGCAGAATTTTGTACAGAGTCTCAGGCTTGCAGCGAATTTCGTGTGTATTTGTTCAGGTGTCCTGCTATCGATAAGGAATTCAGGTTGCGCCATATGCTCATTGCACTGCGAAACCGCCCCAGCAGGATACATAGAAATATTTCAGCATTCACTTCGGTTCAAGAAGAAATTATTACGAGATGAGAATAATTATTATATGTCAGTTTTCGTAGTACAAATCTAGGAAACATTTATGGTAGCCCAATCACTCGTGTTTTCAAAACGAAAATCGAAAATTTTGTTTTCATTCTGGGTGACCAGAAAAACTGCTTGAGTCTTTGTATTTAATTAAAAAATAGACCATGTGAAAGTGTAACTTTTACGTTTAAAACGTGATAATGAACCATGGAATGTCTTGGCATAGGTCAAATTCACGTCTATACAATTCAGTTCTGATATTCGAAATTGGCAGAGGGTGCTTTGCACAAAAAATAACTCTGTGCGAATAACAAGAGGAAATAAGGGTCAGTACGGTGGGATTCCAATATAATTAATCGTTAATGATAACTCGGGAATTTCTGTCACACTGCCATTATTTTAATTTATTAAATTATATGCAATGAAACAAAGCGAGAATCCAACTAATGTTTTAAACTCAAAGAAGTGATTTCCTAATGTATGTGTCTACAACCTCGATGAACTTTGTGCATTTCTATCCTATTGCTATGGCATTAACTTTCCTACCTATTTTATCTGAAATATGCCCACTAAATTATATTCACATGAATATCATTGCCTAATGCAAAGTTGCAGATGTGAAATCCAGTTTGTGAATGCCGGGATGCTTCCTTCAAAAGGACATGGCCGAATTCCTTCCCATTCCTTGCTCCCCATCCTTTCCCCGTCTCTAAAGACCACGTTGTTAGAGAGACGTTTAAAAGTTTAAAAAAAAATGAAATTATTGTGATAAAGTATAGCAATACCACAATTGGTATAAAATATTTCATTGCACTCGTAATTGTTGCCACCAAGGTCAAACCTTTGTCGTCTGTCTATCCAGACCAATCTATGTATCAATTCTGTTATGCTTTCGTAAGCAATCACAAATTGAGTGTCCTTAGCTGTACTTTTGTCTAAAATTCCAATCAATCCCTTGTGACACATCAGTGATTGACTAGAAACAGAGAGATATACCCACCTTTAACTGTATTTTACAGCACAGCACGTATGTTCCAGGAACGAAATACGTCTGTTAATCTTACTAATTTCACCCCTGTCGAATCGAAGTACGCCAGTCCTATGTGATAAAAATCGAGTCACGCTAAGGCAGTGCTTTCGCAAAGTCTTCTGCTAATCAGTAGCCAGGTACCAAAATGTTCATTTAAGGTGGTTCTACTACAGTTTTCAGGGAAATTCTCCCCTTTTCCAGGAAATTATTTTTCAATAAATCAGGGGGACGAAATACGTCTGTTAATCTTACTAATTTCACCCCTGTCGAATCGAAGTACGCCAGTCCTATGTGATAAAAATCGAGTCACGCTAAGGCAGTGCTAAGCACTGAACATGCCTGAGACCATCGCCTGTGACCAAGGTGGAGATACTCCCTTATAGAAGAAATCCAGTGCCAGCTTCTACTGATATTCTATTCCTAATTCTTTCACCAAGATCCACCCCTAGCCTCATCGCCAACATACCCACAGCACTTCCTCAAACCACCTTCTGTTTTCCAATGATTCCCAATCCAACCCCTGATCAGTTACAGACAGGGTTACCTTCTGTTCGTGCGTTAAAGTAAACCAAAAATTCGCAAAGTCTTCTCCTAATCAGTAGCCAGGTACCAAAATGTTCACTTAAGGTGGTTCTACTGCAGTTTTCCAGGAAAATTCTCCCTTTTTCCAGGAAATTATTTTTCAATAAATCAGGACCCAGGAGAGTTCTCCATTCGGTTTAAATGTTCCCATCTAACGCCAACCTTCGGATTCAGGACCAAGTGTGACATTTGTTTGTAATTGCATGCTTTGTTCAAGTAACCACGATAAAGTTACCATAATGCTCTTAGCTAACTGATAGTTTCTTGGTCATCAAACAGACATCATAACCCACATTTTCATAGAAGATCCCCACACATCGACAAGTATCCAAAACGTCACCATAGGTTCTATTACGCCTAAGATAGTGCTCACACTGAACTGTCGTAAATTGTTAGGTCAAAGTGGGTGTTTAGATATTTTATCCACTCAGACCTCATCACCTAAAGTCTAGTGCGAGATTGTGGTCATGGTCAACTTAGGCTCCATACACCACTCAGAATTATTCCACCAATATCCATTCTAACAGCATTATACGCCACCTACAGCCCCTCAACACTCTTCCTATCTTCCAATGACATCCATACTACACCACACAAGCAATGGTCTGACTGTGGGTTTGTACCCAAGTCCTTCGCTTCTCTGGTACATCACCCCTCTCTGTTAAATGATTTTTATGTAGTGAGAATCAAAATTCACATGCCAACACAAACGGCAGTAAACTGTAAAGAGCACATCGAAATGGGAGATTGTCCTAAGCCCTGAAACAATGGTTAGAAGCACACGTTGATAATTCTATAACCATATATTTTAGACTCAAATCCACAGAGGAATGACACACGCACACACTTGTACATGCATACAGCGAGGTCGACAGAACTAACAGCAAGCATCACGGAAACGATGAAGTGGGGGCAGAATTGTCGTTACAACTGATTAACTGGACAGAACTATCGTTACAAAAATCATCAGACAGACGAGTTACTTACGCTTACATGCACAAAGAGAGACGCAGATACACATGTCCAAGACTACACAACTACCGGTACCAATCATGGAAACAAAAAAGTGGTGTAGTACTCTCTTGCCTCATGACTGGCTGAAAAACAGAAGTCTCCTTACATATCATCAGCCTGGCGAGATAGAAGGTGTGCAAAAGATGGCATGTTTTCACCATAAACCTAAGTGTTTATACCATAAATAGTGTTCATCAGCGCCCCAGTTGATTATATTTACCATCAACACGTCTCTCCCACACCGCAACCCTTTCTACCATTCAGTAAAAAAGTGACGCAGGTACCATGAGTTGCAATAGACACTTGACTATCAGATCTCACCCACAAATCCATACATCTCAATACACTAGCACAAACAAACATAAGTGGAGGGACAGCAAAATCATTCGTCCAGACAGACGTGTTTATAGAAGGTATCACCATATTTACACATACAGACACAGAGAGAGACGCACAAACACTCACATTTCCATGCCTTCAGCGAGCTAGACACAACATCCAGCCCCAATCATGGCGACGAAAAAGTGGGGTAGAACCCCCATGGCTCATAACTGACCAAAAAATCATCAGTAACATATGTTCCAGGCACCATACTCTTCACATCAACATCATCTCATTTATTTCACACTACAGACCTCACTACCATCCAGTATCATGTGTGCTAGGTACAAAACTGTTCACATCAGCACCAACACGTCTATCCCACACCTAAGCTTTTTCTGCCATTCAGTAACATGTGCCCCCCATGTACCACGAGTAGCAGTAGACACTTGGTCATCAGACAGATATCATAACTCCCATATTCATACTAGGTCTCACCCACAAATCCATATGTCACCTCACACAAGCATAAGTGCAGGAACAGCACATCATACATCCAGACAAACGAGATAAAGGAAGGTATCTCCACATTTACGCAAAAAAACACACAGAGATAGAGACGCATACACACGTACATTTCCATGCCTACAGCGATCTCGACTCAACAACTAGCCCAATCATGGCAACGAAAAAGTGGAACAGAACACCCATGACTGGCCAAAAATCATAGAAAGACACACACACACTCACATGTCAATGCATTCACACAGTTCCATACATCACCACACATAACTGGAGGAAAGAGACTGAACATGCTAGATCCAAACTGAAGAGTTACAGGATGTGTGAAGTTTGAAATCACAGCCACATCTCGCCCACACCGCAACCCTTTCTGTCATTTAGTAATATGTGCCCCCATGTACCACGAGTAGCAGTAGACACTTGGTCATCAGACAGATATCATAACTCCCATATTCATACTAGGTCTCACCCACAAATCCATACTGTCACCTCACACAAGCATAAGTGCAGGAACAGCACATCATACATCCAGAAAAACGAGATAAAGGAAGGTATCACCACATTTACGCAAAAAACACACAGAGATAGAGATGCATACACACGTACATTTCCATGCCTACAGCGATCTCGACTCAACAACTAGCCCAATCATGGCAACGAAAAAGTGGAACAGAACACCCATGACTGGCCAAAAATCATAGAAAGACACACTACACACTCACATGTCAATGCATTCACACAGTTCCATTACATCACCACACATAACTGGAGGAAAGAGACTGAACATGCTAGATCCAAACTGAAGAGTTACAGGATGTGTGAAGTTTGAAATCACAGCCACATCTCGCCCACACCGCAACCCTTTCTGTCATTTAGTAATATGTGCCCCCCATGTACCACGAGTAGCAGTAGACACTTGGTCATCAGACAGATATCATAACTCCCATATTCATACTAGGTCTCACCCACAAATCCATATGTCACCTCACACAAGCATAAGTGCAGGAACAGCACATCATACATCCAGACAAACGAGATAAAGGAAGGTATCACCACATTTACAGCAAAAAAAAACACACAGAGATAGAGACGCATACACACGTACATTTCCATGCCTACAGCGATCTCGACTCAACAACTAGCCCAATCGTGGCAACGAAAAAGTGGAACAGAACACCCATGACTGGCCAAAAATCATAGAAAGACACACATACACACACACACTCACATGTCAATGCATTCACACAGTTCCATTCATCACCACACATAACTGGAGGAAAGAGACTGAACATGCTAGATCCAAACTGAAGAGTTACAGGATGTGTGAAGTTTGAAATCACAGCCACATCTCTCCCACACCGCAACCCTTTCTGTCATTTAAGTAACATGTGACCCAGGTACCATGAGTTACAATAGACACTTGTCTATCAGACGGGTATCATAACCTCCATATTCATACTAGGTCTCACCCACAAACCCATACGTCTCCACACAAGCACAAACATATGGGAGGAACAGCAATTCATACGTCCAGATAAATGAGTTTAAGGAAGGTATCACCATACTTACGCATACAGACACAGAGAAAGACGCACAGACATATATCCATGCCTACAGCGAGCTCAACACAACAACCAGCCCAATCATGGCAAAGAAAAAGTGGGACAGAACCCCCATGGCTCAAGACTGACAAAAAAAATCATCATTAACATGTGTTCCAAGTAACAAACTCCTCACATCAAAATCATATCATTTAACTCACACTACAGACCTCTCTGCCATTCAGTATCGTTGGTAATATGTACAAAGCTAATTTCATAAGTTACCACATACATACAAGTAATTGCAGGAAAGGGTCCCGACACACGACATCCACACTGAGGTGTTACATGATAGGCAGATGATAGCATGTCTTTACAATACATCTCAGTGCTCACCACACATACTTGATTTTTAATGTGCCATCAGTATAGCTGGTGGCTGGAACTAAGCTCTTGGCAATGTTTGGCCAAAAGTCATTTGTTAATAGCAGCTCATCAAAGACAAATTTTGGGTGAACCTGCCCAGGCGGGCGCGGCGGGAGGTGGCCACCCTTCCCCACTGCGGACAGAAATACCGTAATACGCCGGTCTAAAAGCGCGGACCGCGATGGTTTACCGGAGTTTTCCGACCGGGACCTACTACCGGTAACCGCATTTTTAGGACCGCACTGAAGACCGGAATTTCATTGCGCTCGAGGCGGTAATATGCGCCGGTATACCGACCTACTAAAACACGATGTACGCGTCCGCTGTGAGGAAGGGTGGCCACCTCCCGCCGCGCCCGCCTGGGCAGGTTCACCCAAAATTTGTCTTTGATGAGCTGCTATTAACAAATGACTTTTGGCCAAACATTGCCAAGAGCTTAGTTCCAGCCACCAGCTATACTGATGGCACATTAAAAATCAAGTATGTGTGGTGAGCACTGAGATGTATTGTAAAGACATGCTATCATCTGCCTATCATGTAACACCTCAGTGTGGATGTCGTGTGTCGGGACCCTTTCCTGCAATTACTTGTATGTATGTGGTAACTTATGAAATTAGCTTTGTACATATTACCAACGATACTGAATGGCAGAGAGGTCTGTAGTGTGAGTTAAATGATATGATTTTGATGTGAGGAGTTTGTTACTTGGAACACATGTTAATGATGATTTTTTTTGTCAGTCTTGAGCCATGGGGGTTCTGTCCCACTTTTTCTTTGCCATGATTGGGCTGGTTGTTGTGTTGAGCTCGCTGTAGGCATGGATATATGTGTCTGTGTGCGTCTTTCTCTGTGTCTGTATGCGTAAGTATGGTGATACCTTCCTTAAACTCATTTATCTGGACGTATGAATTGCTGTTCCTCCCATATGTTTGTGCTTGTGTGGAGACGTATGGGTTTGTGGGTGAGACCTAGTATGAATATGGAGGTTATGATACCCGTCTGATAGACAAGTGTCTATTGTAACTCATGGTACCTGGGTCACATGTTATTAAATGACAGAAAGGGTTGCGGTGTGGGAGAGATGTGGCTGTGATTTCAAACTTCACACATCCTGTAACTCTTCAGTTTGGATCTAGCATGTTCAGTCTCTTTCCTCCAGTTATGTGTGGTGATGAATGGAACTGTGTGAATGCATTGACATGTGAGTGTGTGTGTGTGTCTTTCTATGATTTTTGGCCAGTCATGGGTGTTCTGTTCCACTTTTTCGTTGCCATGATTGGGCTAGTTGTTGAGTCGAGATCGCTGTAGGCATGGAAATGTACGTGTGTATGCGTCTCTATCTCTGTGTGTTTTTTTGCGTAAATGTGGTGATACCTTCCTTTATCTCGTTTGTCTGGATGTATGATGTGCTGTTCCTGCACTTATGCTTGTGTGAGGTGACATATGGATTTGTGGGTGAGACCTAGTATGAATATGGGAGTTATGATATCTGTCTGATGACCAAGTGTCTACTGCTACTCGTGGTACATGGGGGGCACATGTTACTGAATGGCAGAAAAAGCTTAGGTGTGGGATAGACGTGTTGGTGCTGATGTGAACAGTTTTGTACCTAGCACACATGATACTGGATGGTAGTGAGGTCTGTAGTGTGAAATAAATGAGATGATGTTGATGTGAAGAGTATGGTGCCTGGAACATATGTTACTGATGATTTTTTGGTCAGTTATGAGCCATGGGGGTTCTACCCCACTTTTTCGTCGCCATGATTGGGGCTGGATGTTGTGTCTAGCTCGCTGAAGGCATGGAAATGTGAGTGTTTGTGCGTCTCTCTCTGTGTCTGTATGCGTAAATATGGTGATACCTTCTATAAACACGTCTGTCTGGACGAATGATTTTGCTGTCCCTCCACTTATGTTTGTTTGTGCTAGTGTATTGAGATGTATGGATTTGTGGGTGAGATCTGATAGTCAAGTGTCTATTGCAACTCATGGTACCTGCGTCACTTTTTTACTGAATGGTAGAAAGGGTTGCGGTGTGGGAGAGACGTGTTGATGGTAAATATAATCAACTGGGGCGTGATGAACACTATTTATGGTATAAACACTTAGGTTTATGGTGAAAACATGCCATCTTTTGCACACCTTCTATCTCGCCAGGCTGATGATATGTAAGGAGACTTCTGTTTTTCAGCCAGTCATGAGGCAAGAGAGTACTACACCACTTTTTTGTTTCCATGATTGGTACCGGTAGTTGTGTAGTACTTGGACATGTGTATCTGCGTCTCTCTTTGTGCATGTAAGCGTAAGTAACTCGTCTGTCTGATGATTTTTGTAACGATAGTTCTGTCCAGTTAATCAGTTGTAACGACAATTCTGCCCCCACTTCATCGTTTCCGTGATGCTTGCTGTTAGTTCTGTCGACCTCGCTGTATGCATGTACAAGTGTGTGCGTGTGTCATTCCTCTGTGGATTTGAGTCTAAAATATATGGTTATAGAATTATCAACGTGTGCTTCTAACCATTGTTTCAGGGCTTAGACAATCTCCCATTTCGATGTGCTCTTTACAGTTTACTGCCGTTTGTGTTGGCATGTGAATTTTGATTCTCACTACATAAAAATCATTTAACAGAGAGGGGTGATGTACCAGAGAAGCGAAGGACTTGGGTACAAACCCACAGTCAGACCATTGCTTGTGTGGTGTAGTATGGATGTCATTGGAAGATAGGAAGAGTGTTGAGGGGCTGTAGGTGGCGTATAATGCTGTTAGAATGGATATTGGTGGAATAATTCTGAGTGGTGTATGGAGCCTAAGTTGACCATGACCACAATCTCGCACTAGACTTTAGGTGATGAGGCCTGAGTGGATAAAATATCTAAACACCCACTTTGACCTAACAATTTACGACAGTTCAAGTGTGAGCACTATCTTAGGCGTAATAGAACTAGCGTCTGCACCTTGGATACTTGTCGATGTGTGGGGATCTTCTATGAAAATGTGGGTTATGATGTCTGTTTGATGACCAAGAAACTATCAGTTAGCTAAGAGCATTATGGTAACTTTATCGTGGTTACTTGAACAAAGCATGCAATTACAAACAAATGTCACACTTGGCCCTGAATCCGAAGTTTGGCGTCAGATGGGAACATTTATACCGAATGGAGAACTCTCCTGGCACCTGATTGGTTGAAAAATATTTGTCCTGGAGAATTTTCTTGGAAAACTGCAGTAGAACCACCTTAAGTGAACATTTTGGTAGCTGGAATCCCTGTTAATGATTAGGAGAAGACTTTGCGAATTTTTGGTTTACTTTAACACACGAACAAAAGGTAACCCTGT
Source organism: Vandiemenella viatica (assembly GCA_031002005.1). Classification (NCBI taxonomy): domain Eukaryota; kingdom Metazoa; phylum Arthropoda; class Insecta; order Orthoptera; family Morabidae; genus Vandiemenella; species Vandiemenella viatica. Next base: position 11,953 of record JARYHS010014987.1, read on the forward strand.
CAGTAACTGTTCAGAGGTTGGATTGGGAATCATTGGAAAACAGAAGGTGGTTTGAGGAAGTGCTGTGGGTATGTTGGTGATGAGGCTAGGGGTGGATCTTGGTGAAAGAATTAGGAATAGAATATCAGTAGAAGCTGGCACTGGATTTCTTCTATAAGGGAGTATCTCCACCTTGGTCACAGGCGATGGTCTCAGGCATGTTCAGTGCTTAGCACTGCCTTAGCGTGACTCGATTTTTATCACATAGGACTGGCGTACTTCGATTCGACAGGGGTGAAATTAGTAAGATTAACAGACGTATTTCGTCCCCCTGATTTATTGAAAAATAATTTCCTGGAAAAGGGGAGAATTTCCCTGAAAACTGCAGTAGAACCACCTTAAATGAACATTTTGGTACCTGGCTACTGATTAGCAGAAGACTTTGCGAAAGCACTGCCTTAGCGTGACTCGATTTTTATCACATAGGACTGGCGTACTTCGATTCGACAGGGGTGAAATTAGTAAGATTAACAGACGTATTTCGTTCCTGGAACATACGTGCTGTGCTGTAAAATACAGTTAAAGGTGGGTATATCTCTCTGTTTCTAGTCAATCACTGATGTGTCACAAGGGATTGATTGGAATTATAGGACAAAGTACAGCTAAGGACACTCAATTTGTGATTGCTTACGAAAGCATAACAGAATTGATACATAGATTGGTCTGGATAGACAGACGACAAAGGTTTGACCTTGGTGGCAACAATTACGAGTGCAATGAAATATTTTATACCAATTGTGGTATTGCTATACTTTATCACAATAATTTCATTTTTTTTTAAACTTTTAAACGTCTCTCTAACAACGTGGTCTTTAGAGACGGGGAAAGGATGGGGAGCAAGGAATGGGAAGGAATTCGGCCATGTCCTTTTGAAGGAAGCATCCCGGCATTCACAAACTGGATTTCACATCTGCAACTTTGCATTAGGCAATGATATTCATGTGAATATAATTTAGTGGGCATATTTCAGATAAAATAGGTAGGAAAGTTAATGCCATAGCAATAGGATAGAAATGCACAAAGTTCATCGAGGTTGTAGACACATACATTAGGAAATCACTTCTTTGAGTTTAAAACATTAGTTGGATTCTCGCTTTGTTTCATTGCATATAATTTAATAAATTAAAATAATGGCAGTGTGACAGAAATTCCCGAGTTATCATTAACGATTAATTATTGATCCACCGTACTGACCCTTATTTCCTCTTGTTATTCGCACAGAGTTATTTTTTGTGCAAAGCACCCTCTGCCAATTTCGAATATCAGAACTGAATTGTATAGACGTGAATTTGACCTATGCCAAGACATTCCGTGGTTCATTATCACGTTTTAAACGTAAAAGTTACACTTTCACATGGTCTATTTTTTTTAATTAAATACAAAGACTCAAGCAGTTTTTCTGGTCACCCAGAATGAAAACAAAATTTTCGATTTTCGTTCTGAAATCACGAGGGATTAGGCTACCATAAATGATTCTTAGATTTGTACTACGAAAACTGACATATAATAATTATTCTCATCTCGTAATAATTTCTTCTTGAACCGAAGTGAATGCTGAAATATTTCTATGTATCCTGCTGGGGTGGTTTCGCAGTGCAATGGGCATATGGCGCAACCTGAATTCCTTATCGATAGCAGGACACCTGAACAAATGCATACGAAATTCGCTGCAAGCCTGAGACTCTGTACAAAATTCTGCAATCATACGAACGCTGTGTTGGACGCCCTACTTTCTTTGTCCACCAGCTATGCTTTCATAATGGTGGATGGCAAACACACACCAGCCAAGCTGTATCGCTCTGTAATGGAGCCATTTCGTAACCTGTCGGACTCCCTGTCAAACACGCGAGTGGCTTCGCAAACATCGAAATATTTCACGCATATTGCTACACCCGCTCCATCTAGCGACAAATGTCTTCTGCCGTGTGCTGACCTCTAGCGACAGTTATGCAAGTTATCGCACATGTCGCAACAGGGTCTCGGCGGCCGAGCAAGTACGTACATGTCAACACCTGTGCAAATACGCCTTAGGGTAGGGTTTTCCCCCGCAAGACAAGGATAGAAGATTTCGTGGCGAAGTGGAATATCTCTGGCCGGCGCATGCGCAGATGAAGTTTCTCGTTGCATCGGCTGTTCGGTGGAGACACCTGGTGTCAGGATGTGTGTATATGCTACATTGCAACATTTGTGCAGCTGGAATATCTACATCATATAGGACACAATCGTAAATAATATCGCTGATTTCAGAGTAACATTGTTGGATATAAGTGAAATAACAGCTAGAATAAAGACTAAATAACAGTTATATATGTTTAATTTGAAATAAAGAACTAACGGCGGCCATCTTGGCCGGCCAAAGAACTAACGGGCCCCGCCATCTTGGCCGGCCAAACAACTAACGGGGCGGCCATCTTGTGACGTCACGCGGACGAGTGGAGTCTCTTTACGGTTGTCCAAAGAGCTTATCAGGCTTGGTCCATCCTTGTCCTCCTACTTTTACGCATCCTTTCCGAACCTTCTTTTTTTGTGCTGGTAACCAGATAGTTTTCTTTGACCGTTAGACATTTTGGAAGAGGCGTGCACGTAACTCAAACAATGTACACTATAAAATAATATAAAAAGTAAATATTTATCCTTGCTCAAAATAAGCTAAAACCATAACTAAGACAAATTATTCTCAGTCGATATAAAAAAATATTTATGCACAACACACACTATTTTCCATACCCTGTGAACATAAAGAAAGTCTGGTGTTACTACACAGTCAAAGCTTATTCGCGGAGGATACTATCCGTAAATTTGGTGCAAATACAGAAACCGTGTATTCAGAATGGCAATTTCTATAGGCTTAAACGGAATACGTTCCAAGTTCACAAACAAAAAAATGATGTTGTGGAGTGATTGTCGCACAATGCACTTATTAAACCAACTGACAAAGTTATTCACATTCACTAAAATAGTTAATTAATTTCTTTTTGTTGAGACGATTTACAAATGCAGCAATTAGAGTATCTGTAAACCGCATCCTATTATATAAAACGCTAACGTGGCGTCTGCGTGCGTCGTCTATAGCTGCTACTCCTATTGGCTATAGAACGGCCAATCATCAACCACCATATTACATTCGTACCACCATCTTGCTTTTCATTTATTTACAGCTAGACGCAGAAATTTATATAAGGAGAAGAAGATTCAATATTTACGCTATTTTATCAGTTAGACGCAGAAATTCATGTGAGGAGAAGGGGATTCAATATTGACGCTATTTTACGTATCTGTATCAGTTATCAAAACTAGGTTAAACCATAACCTAAGAATTTTTTTGCAGACGATAAGACACAATGAAGTTTATTAAAATCTAAGAGAAACGTACGTATTCGCGCAATGTATCAGTCAAATAAATAACAGTTATCCGTTTTCGAAATTATAAAAATGCATTTATTTAAATAAAATATAACCAAATATTCTGATAATCTAACCAGAATAAGGTACTCATATCGCGAAAGATATAATTAAAAATGATTTCAATTTATAATTCGCAATTAAACAAAGATATTCTTGCAGCTAAATAGCGGCGAGCAGAGATAGAAAATTAATGCGAGGCAATCATACGTTACTAAGATCTGTTACTAAGTTACAGTTGGTACGTTCGTTTAAATTTACATGTTGCTTTTTGTTTATTTATGACAACTAGACGCAAAAATTAATACAAGGAGAAGAGTTTTCCATGTTTGCGTTATTTTATCTGTACCAGTTATAAGAATGAGGTTAAAACATAACCTAAGAATGTTTTTGGCAGATGATAAACAATGAAGTTAATTAAAAACTCGAAAAAAGTTTACACCATATTTACGAATCATGAAATGTATCACCGAGATAAATGACCGTTATCCGTTTTTGATATTATACTTTCCGTCATTAAAGTAAAATGTATTTATTTAAATAAATCATAGTCAAATACTCCGATAATCTAACCACAGTATGGTACTCATATCACGATGATTTCATT
>JARYHS010014988.1:0-25004 GCA_031002005.1 Vandiemenella viatica
AAGGACCCCGCAGGGTTCAGGGTGTTAGAGCCATTGAGATTGTCTAGGAAATTTAGAAGGTTGTTTCAGGTATACAAGTTATGGAAATATTTATAAATCTGAGCTAAATGAGAGATTTCAGAGGGACTTTCTCCAAAAATTCCTGATCTATGTGGCCCATGGGAGAGGTTAACATAAGAGGAAGTCAAATGGGTTCCCACAGTGGTGCCACAGATTTGGTGGTAGTTTGCCTTGAAAGCAGAAGTAGTTAAAGTTCAGTATCAATTGGGCCAAGGTAGTGAGAAAAGATGTGCTATGGAGGCTGTTGGGAAAGTGCTGATGCAGAAAATGTTGCATGGCATTGAGTATATGGCTGAGAGGGATGATTGTGCATAAGGATGTAGCATCAAACATTATCAGGATTGAGTATGGAGGAAGAGGTGTGGGCATAATAGAAAGATGGAAGAGGAAGTAGTGTGTCCTCGATATTGCGGGGAGGATGGTGAGTATCTGCTGAAGCATGTGGCGTGGGCAGTTGGTATGATTTTGGGGAGAAGGATACAAATTTCAGGAAATTAATGTAACAATTCATATCTAAATCATAGGATCTGGTTAATAGTAATAAGGCTAGGACAGAACTGGGTGATGAAGATGGGGCTTTGTTTACTTTTTACAGGTGTAGGATGAGAGTAGTTGTATGAAAGGGTTGGTGGTAATGTGGAAGATTTGTTTTTCTATAAGATCAGCAGCTTAGCAGTGGGGAATGAGTGTTTTTGCAAGGTTTTGGTGTACCTGTAAAGGTATTCTTCATTGTAACTGATGTTTGTGCTGTGGATGGCAAGGTTTTACAGAATATTAGGTGTGAACTGGGCAAACACTATTGAAGTGTAGATATTGTTGTAAGTTAGTGGGCTTGATTTGAACAGAGTTGTGACAAGCACTATAATGCAGAAGTTGAAACTTTAGCTAGAAAAAAAAAAAAACAAGATTACGAGCTAGTTTGGCCTGGGAAGCAGCAAAATCGACAGATTAATTAACAGGAAAACACAGCATGTTACAGAATTTCTAGTACACAAAAAGTTGTTTTAAAGGTCGGAATGACATTTGGCATTAATTGAAGAAGAGTGGACAAGTTAATGAAGCATTGTGTAAATGAATCAGATTCATAATTTTTGAGGGAGTGGAGTGACTAGCACAACAAATCATAGAGAGTTTGAACTGCAAATTATCAGAAATTTGCGATTGGCTAGTTAGGATCACACGGAGATAAGATTGCCTGAGATTGCAGGAGTAGTAGAAGAAAAACCAGTGGCCATATTGGGAGATTCAGGAATATTGTGGTTGCTGTCAGGGATTGGTGTGTGTACTAATGAGCACATAGATAGGGTACGTAAAGTGAGTTGCAGCCTCTGAAGTTAGCTGAATATGGAAACACTACAGTAAACTCAAGCTAACAGTAAACAGTAGGGAAGAGGAGTGTGTTGTGTATGGAATCTGTAATAAAGTGGCCTAGCTGTCTTTAACTTCAATCTGCAATCTTTTATAAGATCAACGTTCATTACTAGCAACAAAAACCTGATATGACTTGGTACCAGACATTGTGAACAAATCTTCAATAAATGAATGTTCTTGAACTTAGTGAAATTTATTATTGATACTGGATAGTAAATCCCATTTCATGAGCAATTGTGGTGATAAAATTAAATACTTTTTCCTGAGTTCATAGTCTTGGTGAAATTTGCTTGTGCTATCTGGTGTAAGGTAGCCTATAATTTTGTAACTTCATATCATAATTAGTTCTTAGAGCTGCGAATTCATTTGAATAACATTGCAGATCAAGTTTAGGGACAGTTTCTTAAGCAATTCAAGTGAGATTTTAGAGTCATATCAAATCAGAACGTAAGATTAACATTTTCGTGTAATGGGATTCAAATTATTTCGGAAAGGAAAGCGTCATTCATTTTTAGAGCAACTTTAGACCCTAACTAGTAAGATGAGATTAGTAACCTTGCAGTTAGGAATTTTCCCTGAAAAGATACAAGACCTTAAAATTTGAAATTAGCATGAAAATTTTATGTCGTGATGACACATTTAAAATTTTATAAGCAATAGTTGTGAAGATAAGGTAATAGTTTAAAGCTTAAAAGAAGAGCAATTTTTTGTTACATATCATGTGAAATTTTTAGAAAATTAGCGAATATTTAAAGGTTGGTTTTGAAGCATTATGGGAAATTAATAACACACATGACGAAGGCAAACATGACCAGTTTGAAGAATATAAACAAATTTTCCAGAGAAAACCTATTCAATAGAATTTACAATTCAGTCCGAACATTTTTTAAAGGTTCATTATAATCCATAGAGTATTTTGCTCATTTTTTTTTTTTAATTTTCATAGTTTCGTTAAGTTTTCACGAAAACTAAGCGTTTCCGGTTTTGAACCGTTAAACATTATGCAACTGAAGGATTTTGCAAAACTGATAATAAACCAGGGTAGTCAGGTAGCAACTATGCAATGACATATTTGATGGAAATTTGAATAAAGAATCATTTAAAATAACTTTTAGACCGATAAGTTAGATATTTTAGGAAAATTACATTTTTTCGGTGATTTTTCTGCTCCATCCTCCTTCATCTTTTTCAGTTAGAAAATAGTAACAAAGTAGATTTTGGTATCAAATGAAAGGGTAGCAATATTAAGCCATATCAAAGGTTATTTCATCTTTGTACCTTGTAAACTTTAAATGTTATAAACATTTTTGGAATTTCGAAGAAAATAAATTTTTGCGGCTAAACTAGGACAGCTACAGAAATTTTCATTAGGATGAGTTTTGACATTTATAACCGTGGCTATCTACTGTAAAAATTTCAGATTGATAGGAATTTATTTATTGACTGAAGATTTTCGATGCTGCAGCGAGAACCCAGAAGAATCTACTTTCTCACACTCCGTGAGGATATGTTTATGTATAGGAGCTGCAGGACTTCCTCAGGGCAGTTTTTGAAAATCAGTTGGGCAGTCACCATGCACCTCTGTGGCGTGTCTGGGTGTGCTTGGCTAGGCTGATAGTAATAAGCGATACCATGATGCAGTAGTTTCCGGGGGCCAACTTTGAAAATTTTCAGCTCGCGTATGAAATAGCTGCAAAGCCTCATGTGACTGTAAACAGTTAAGGGGTTAATGAAGTTGGCCTGTCTCGATTCAGTTAGTAATACTTGCAATCATTTATTTTGGAAAAGGAGTTTTATGCTTATGTTCGTGACTTTGTAAAATTTTCTGAAGAGTACAGTGCTGATTTAGTTTTTCTATGGCAACAGTGACTTTAATTTCAACATGTCTTCCTAATTGAGGTTATCCAGTCAGGTGGCAACCGATCTTTAACCACAAATGAACTATCCAAAGTCAACACAACATGGTTATAATTGAGATCTAAGCTGTTAGGTGCTAACCCCCACTTCAAGCTAACCCCTCACACTGGGCTAGTAAACTTTCATCTGGCATCAGTGTATTCACATTGTTGGATGTGAAGTTGCATACAGGGGTTATATTATAGAAGCTTTGTCTTGAAATATGACTGTTTGCATGGCCTAAGGGTAGATTGTCAATCAGTTGTCATCTACCTGTTAACCTCAACTAGAGAAGGTATGCGGTTGAAATAAAGTTCACTGTAGCCTTTTTGATAAATTAAAAAACACTGTATTTTTCAAAAGTTTACATCACTCGTAGACCAATGTACTGCAATCAGATATTCTTCTCCAAATTAAAATAATTGCAGGTTTGAAACATTGATACAAGCCGCTGTCAACTCCCTAAAACCTCTAACTGAATAATGTTGGGATTTTTGGGAGTGAGTATGCATCTACACCATATATGTTAGTCACACAAAACATGTCTGACTTGCTAGTCATGAGCATGCATCAACTTCCTGCTTCTTGTTGCCTATCCACCTAGCCTCGCACCCAAATCGGATATTAGTTGAGCGTGATCGCTCACCATGAATGTTGTCCAACAACTGTCCCCCAATCCAGCTTCTGGAGGGTCTTTTATAGAGACTGTCAAGGGTTGCGCAACTTTACCAGATCTTATGAAATATCTGAAACAATCCGAATTAACATCTGGATATTGTGGGCCATTTCCTCAATTGCGATAGGATCAATTTTATGAATAATTGTAACGCCAATGCAATAAAACAACAATTTCAATTGCATTGGCGTTACAATTATTCATAAAATTAATCCAAATTAATTTTTCTTCCAATTGACTCGAAATTTTTATGGTGTGTTGTCCAAGGTCTAAACGTCAAAATTGATCCTAATGAAAATTTTTCTATCTTTAATAGTATGATGTAAGCTACCAAGCTGAAACTAGTTTTAAAATGATCTGTTAAATTTCCTCTTTCTTTTGATGTATAAACGGGCTTATTTTCTATATTTAACTTGGTGCAATTCCTAACAGAAACATTCAAAAATCGATATCTCCAAAAGTATTAAAGCTACAAAACTGAAATGTGTTTTAAATGACATTACATAAAATTTCCTATCAGATATGAAGTTATTTGATCACTAACCAATTTTCTTCATATAGTGTCCAAATTCTACCCTCCGTCCTATTAACCTGATTTTCACGATTCCTCAACCTGAAGTTGGCCATTTCTCGTAGATGTAGAATTAATTTTTTTTTTTTTATTCTAGCCAAAGTATTGAATAGATTTTCATGAAAACTGGTACAATTTTCTCAGGAAAAAATCTACTTTCATTTATATTCCCCCCCCCCCCTCCTCCCCAATGAATTCGATCGAAATGTATTACCTAAAATCTACTTTTACCTATCAATCTCGAATTTTTACAGAATGTACTACAAAATTCAATGCATCTTTTGAGGTAAAAATGATCTTTATAGCTATCAAACTAAGAACTAAGGAATTATTTTATTGCTTATTGTGATTTCTGAAATTAGGAAAGTTCAACTTTAAAATTCAAATATCTCTTTAGTGCAATTCTATACCTATCAAGTTACTTATCTCATTTTGCTTCTTGTGATCTAAAGTACCTCTGAAAATGAATGTTGCCTTTTATAAAATAGGCAAAACCCAACGTTGCAGCAATGTTTATAAAACATTACGATCTGATTAAATTATGCCCCCTTACTTATCCCTTGAACCCTGAAAGAAAATGACTTTAAAAATGCTTTTCAATAGAATTGGAGTTAGCTTGTTGCTCTTTAAACAAATTTTGTTGATGTAATGACAAAATTTAGGTTATATTATAACATTCAACATAGTTAAAGATACAAACATAATTATTTCAATTATTGTGTTGTAGTAACTAGTTTGTGATGTACATTTGGTAACCAACGAAAACAAACAATTTTAGTATCACCAACAGCAGACAATATCACAACAGCATCCTGCTATAAGTTTCATTCAGAAATGTATGGGTGATGGCAAGTCCAGTTGGAGTTGATGGAATGGCTATTTTTGAGGGAAATGAAGTCTAAGAGATGGTTTCCACTGTGGATCTATAGCATAAATATATCATCCATATATCTGAATCACTCATTTGTTTTAAATGTGATCTAGTTCAGAAAATATTACTCCAGACAGCCCAGAAACAGGTTGGCAATAGTAGGAACATGCTGGTACCAATTATTATTATTATTATTATTATTACTCTGCGATTCACTAAAAGTGTGTGGCGGAGAGTGCATTGCACCTATCCGAAAGGGTAATGGTTTGGAAGGGATATACGGGGTATGGCAGGAGGCGCCCATGGGCTATTGTGAGGAACCATCCCAGCATTCCCATGGAGTGATCTGGGGAAACCATGGAAAACCCAGATTAGGATGGCTGGAGCACTTTAACGAAAGCTACTCCTGTCGGATTTTAAGTTTTCTCGCCCGGTAAATCCTTTCTATTCCATTCCCTAATCGCTCGTGGGAAAAATGAGTACAGAAATGAATCAGTTCTGGCCCTGATTTCTCTTATCTTATTTCCGCAGTCATTCCAAGATATGAATGTTGCTGGTAGCAATATTTCCTGGCTGTCATTCCGAAATATGTCAGTCGTGAATTTTTCAATTAGCTTCCATCGAGAGCAAAGCCTTCGGTGTTCCAGGTCTTCCCAACCTAGCTCCTTCAATATCGCACTTACACTTTCCCTCCAACTATATATACCTGTCACGAATCGGGTGGCTCTTCTTTGGACTTTCTCTAACATCTCAGTCTCCCCGACATATCAATAATGCACTTAGTCATGTATTAAACTTTGACATGTGGACACCTCCCGAAACACATGACTCACTTCCTACCGTATGAATAAGGTGTAAAACTGAAATATTGTGTATTCTTGTGTTCATCATATATGTTCTTCACCCATCGCTGCCTTCAACTTTGGTGAGTGATGAGTCAGTTTCCCTTTCCTGGTAATTTATATTGCCTAAAGCTGTTTCCTTTTTCCTTAGTCTAATTACTAGCACCCATATAGTTATGTTGGTACAGCCATTACTTTGTAAAATTTCATCATCGCATCTCATCTGGTGTTCTTAAATTTCTTTTGATTCCTCCACATAGGTATTTAAATTTTTATTATTTGGTACTGACATTCCTGGTAAAGTTTATGTCCTATCCAAAAAATATATTTAAAAAAAAAATCATTAGCCTGTATTGGTTTGTCTCCCTTGAATGCCATTACTTCCGTTTTTTCTGTTGGGATTTCAAAATTGTACTCATTTGATATTTTCATCATTAACTCTAACCCTCATTGTAAGTCATCTTCTGTCTCTGCTAAAATCATCTAGTTCTCAGCGATAAGCATTGTACCTAACTCAATTTCATTTACTTTAAAATGATTGGGCACATATTTCAGCCATTTCCCAATTGCGTCATCAATATAAATGTTAAAAAGCATATGCGACAATGGGCATCCTTGTCTCACTTCCATCATTGTTTGGTTATGATCACCATCTTGTGAGAGTTTGTTGTAATATAATCTTTGTATTGCTGTATCTATATGCTGGGAATAGCCTTTGTCTAATGTAATCTGAAATGATTTCTTTCTATTCACCATATTAAATGCTTTTTCACAATCAGTGAATGTTATGTATGTTGAATCCTCAGTGTTTTTATTCCAGTTTGATCATCGTGAAAATGCAGTCTGCACATGATCTTTCCTTTTGGAAGCCATTCTGAGCATCTTTCATAACAGCTTCTGCAATTACACCTACCTGTCTTTTCAATATTTTTGTATATATTTTGTATACTGCACAGAGCATACTTACACCTCAATAATTTTCAGTTTTCGACCTATCTACAGTTTGTAAGATAACCTACATTTTTTCTTTCTATATCCAAAATTTGTTTAAGAGGGTTGAGCTAATTCCAATTCCATTTTAAATCATATTTGAATCCATTTTCTTACAAACTTCTTTAGTAATTCAAGGTACATATTAAAGTAAACAGTGATATGAAGTCAAAATGTAAAGTAAATATCACCATATAAGGTAGTTCTGTTTATTTTGTGAAAGAAAATGTTGCATTCATTCTCAAACTTACTTTATGTCATCAATAGCAAAATGAGATATGTATATTATCATGTAGGAATTTCTCTGATGAGAAATCGATATTTTAAAATCAAGGGTGGCCTAAATTTGTTAGTCATAGTAAACATATAAAAAATTCCTGAAGCTACAATTTTAAGGATGGTAAAGTGATCCATATCTCAAAAGATGCGTAATTTCTCAGGACATGTTACATAAAAGTTTGAGAAACAGAGCTTAATTTAAGTGATGCTTTTAGAAGTTTTTGTTAAATTTGTAAAATGTGTCTGACAGGAAAATGATTGAATAAAAGAATACATGTAAATTCCGAGGGAGATACTATATTTAAAAGAAAGTACAATTCCTTCTGAACATTTTGCAGCAGGTCTTGTTAAAATCCATAAAGTATTTTGGTAATTATGGGCAAAAGTAGATTGTTTATAGTTTTGACAGAATTTATCTACTTCTGGTTAAACCTTGCCACACAGAATTTAAATGACACGAAAAAAGTTGTTAAAGAAATGGTATTACTATTAACGACGGTCACAACCTTACAGGAAATAGTACATAGAATCTTTTATAGCATCTTTCAGACCTGTAATTTCAATGCGTTAAGAGATACTGATTTTTTTAAAAGTATTTTTTACTACACCCAGTTAGATATTAATAACAAGGCAGCTTTTTGTATAAGGCGACAAAGATAACTCAGTAAGTTACTTTAAAACCAGTTTCAGCTCAATAACTCAAATACTATAGATGGGAGAGACAATTCCAGATTCGTCATGAAAATAATTTTTTACAGCCAAAGTATTGTAGATACAGAAATTTACACTTAGATAAATTTTAACATTTATAATTGGAACTACATACTTTAAAAATTTCAAGTTGATAGTGAGAAATCCCATTCCATAATGATTCAATGACCTCATGGGAAACTGCAGAAGTAAGTTGGTTCACATGCCTCCATTATAAAAGGGCACCCCTGAAGTGGGGGGAGCGTCAGTTGGTTGTGATCACTTGGGCAGGCACCACGTCGGGTTGGCCTGTGGTTTGGCAGGATATGTAGGGGTAGGTAGGGAGACGGTACCCAGAAGTATCTCGATTTCGGCAGCCATCTCAGAAATTTTTGGGCGAGTGTGACTTAGTTGCAAAATTCTCATGTAATCAGTCAGGGGTTAATCTGGCTTGATTCACTTATCAGTACCTACAACATTTATTTTGGAGAAGATTTCCGATACCTACAGATTATTTACTGGACTTGTAAAAGTTTGATGAAGAATACAGTGAACTTTAAATTTATTTTGAACCACTGTAAGCTTTTATTCTATTACCTACCTTTGATAGTTAAGGTGAATACCTAGCTGGCAACCGAGATAAATAACATTCTGTTCTCCTTAAACAACATTATGTTAACAGTACGTACTAAGCTGTTAAGTGTTAACCCACACTAAGCACTTGTTCCTGACAAGTTTAAAAAGATTAATAAATGAATTTTAAAATTATTTAATGAAAACTTAAATAGGTCTGCATTCATCCCATCACAAACTGACATCTTTTTATCTTTTAATGATTCCAGTACTATATCCAGCTCATCCACTGTTATTGGTTCTACATATTTCTTGATTTATGCAGTGAAATCTATTCCTGCTTATATCTATCAATTCAAAGGACAGTGAAATATTGTAGACAGCATTTCTCAGGTATGGGATTGTAAACCAAATAATCTTATTCTGTCTTGTCAGATCTCTTAGCACTCTGTAAGTACTTTACTGCTCACCATGAAGATTATGTACTACATTATTGGCTTAATTCTGCCAGCCTTGGCTCTTTATCTTTCTTAATTCTCTTCTAACTTGAAGAGTTATAGCTGTTCTTCTTTTGTAGTCAATTATATTTTCTAATGTAGGGTTTTACAGTTGTTTGAGATATGCCTCTTTCTTCTCTTTAATGGTATTTGCAATATCATTGTTCCATATTTTTAATCCTCATTTGGTATATCATTCCCTACCTTTTCGTAAGACCTCTAATGCAGCTGGTATAATTACATTCTTAATTGCTTCCCATTTTTCATTAATATTGTTCTATAGTGGAACGTTTCATGGAATATAAGTAAGTCTTTCTTGGTAGAGAAAACATACTTTCTTCTTGTAATAGATGTGGTATAAATGTCTGTTAGAGGTTTTGTGGTTGGTTTGCCTGGAACCATCTTTAGGCATTACCAATTCTGTATCAAGAAAAAAGTTATCATTGCATATATCTTTGCCTCTGTACACTCTGGTGTCATGTACAAGTTTTGTTGTCTTCTCAAGTGCTAGAGTATAATAAATTATTGATTTATTAACTCAGCTGCTCCATGTAAACTTATTTACACCCTTATGCCTGAAAAATATATTTGTTATTTTCAAGTTATTAAAACTGGAAAAATCAGTCAGAAAGTCTCCATTAGAATTTATTACTCACTTTCTATGTGGTCCCATTGCATTCTGTATGGAGCAATTTCAATTCAAGCATTTAGGTCCCCCATAATATCTATATAATCATATTTGTTGGTGGAATTCAGGGATTCTTGCAGTTTATCATGGAAATTCTGTGTGTCTTCCAGTCCTCCCTCTTCTGCCCCATACACCCCAAATAATGTCAAATATGCTCTCTCTTTTTTTAATTCTGATCTTTACTACGTGATCATTAATTCATACAAAAGTTTTAATTCTGGATTTCCTAATTGTCATAATTACTCTTGATGCAGCTCTCTTTTCTTGTGATAAACCACAAAAAAACCATGATATTCAGTTCTATGCTACCTCTCAATTTCTTCTTAGTTTCTGCTGTTACAGCCATATCTATCTTAATTTTTCAATTCTTTCTATTTTTATATTTCTTTATTACCCAAGCCACCAGTGTTCCAGACTGCTATTTTTGTTTCCAGTCCAGTTACAAAATTCTAAGTCCTTTTCCTTGCTTTTCCAATATACAAAGAAAGATCTGTCTGACTTCTGTTCTCTGTGTGAAGGCTGTCAATAGATGGAAGATTTCCCCATTATGGGTTATGAGCCCATAGCTGGGTAATTCACATGAGAGGGATACCTTTAGGCCTTGTGTTCTGCCTTTTTTTGTAGGGCTTGTCTCCCTTAGCCAGAATGAATGTCCCAGTTTTAAAGCACTGGGGTTTCACCATTCAACCTTTCCTATCTGCTACACCTCAGGTGGAGTGCCCAGGGGCCGAACAGCTTTCACCTTTGTTGACGTGGAAGTAGGAATTTGCAGAGCTTCTAAGAGGATGCAGAGGCATTTCTCAAGGTTTTATTGTCCCAGCATGTCTGGCTTAGGCTGGGATTCTTGAGGCCATATCAAACTTTATACACTGTTACTGATCTTATAGAAAAATATATCCTTCCATACTGCATCTATCCTTCATACATCTACTTTCATGCCACATCTCTAAACAGTAAATATAGCTCCATCTTCAACATCCATTTCTCACCTGGCCTTGATTCTACTAACCCAATCATGTGGGCATGACTTGTTAAGTTCATTCTCTGATATGCACACCCTTTGGACCCAAAATCCTAGCAACTGCCCCCATACAAGCTTCAACAGACCACCCAATCTGAATAACATCTTGGTACACAAATATTGCACTTTGGATATTCCCAAACCAACACATCGAACATTTCGATGTAACAGACCTTGTACAAAACTTGCAGCATATATCTGGTCACCATGACCTATTCCAACTTGATCAAATGGAAAATATTTCCCATTGTTTGACATGCTACATTCATTACTACACATCTCAGATACCAATTTACTTGCGTCCACTGCACTCGTTCTTACATAGGCTGCACCACAAACCAGCTTTCAATAAGAATGAATGGCTACAGGAAAACAGTCAGTAACCCCAACCTAGACTATCCAGTTGCAGAGTATACCAGCTCCCACAACCGCAAAAACCATTTTAAGTACGAGCTGTCAAAGTTTTCTCAGAAACTACAACTATTTCTAAACTCTACAGTTGGAAAACTGCTTACCAACATATCCTTAACACCAGGCGTCCATTGACCCTACCAACAAACCCATCAATTATTGTTCATTTATTTATTTATTCTTAGCATATTTATCGCATTATTGTTACCTTGCACTCTTGTCTTCAATTTTGATTAGTGATGGGATTATTTTCTCATCCCTGTGTTGTTGGAATCGTGGTTATTCACTAACTTAATATAAAAGTTAATCTAAGGCAACTTATAACACTTTAACATTTTGTCTGACAATATTTGAGTAGATCTGAGATCAGTAGGAATCGAAAATATAATTCTAAGCACTTTAAATATATGAAATTTAGTTACAGTGAAGAAATAATGAAGAAGAAAATAAAACATATAGTACTGTCATAATATAATTCACCTAGATAATTGCTAATTACTTAGATCCAAAGACAATATCCACACACCATGATATTTATAATAAGCAATCTTAATCATCAGCCTTTGAACGCAAGTAAAAATTAGTCAATTGGATAGGTATGGATATTCACTTACGTTCGAGGCCACCTATGTATTTCATGGTCATATCAAAAGTACCCCAGACAGTATTTACAATTGGGTACAACCTGTGACCACACAGCCCATGAAATGCTACTCCTAGGTACTTGTCATCCACTATAAATGAAAGCGTGCCACCTTCCATATCCAGCACCACTGCACACAGCAATTTTCATGAAACATTAATTGCCTTACAATTCAATAAAACAAAACATGAATAAATTGTATTAAACAAGAAATACTTTAGTCTAAAAAGTTGGAATTTATCCAGATTCTTTTAGTTTTACAGATTGTAAAATTCTGTGCCATTTGTTGAAAATGTCAGTTAACAATTATTAATAATTGTTAAACTCAGAATTAATGCAAAAATTTCATGTGAAAATACCTGTTTCTTTTGAAATCATCACAATCAGTTTAACTAATTTTGCATTACAATAACTAAGTTTTGGAAGAAACATAAATATCTGTAGAGAAAAAAGGCGAAAATGGTGGAAAATAACTTACTGAGGAGTTTTTCTGGGATTATCAGTATCTCGGTGGACCTAATACATTGCGGATAAGGAAGTGGACCATTATTGCCTGTATCATGGAAGAGCATGTTGTAGTCAGGGCTCCAGCCCCATGACAGATTGTCACTTCCAACAAGTATCTGGAAATAATATTAATAATATCAGTGCCTAATGCCATAAACAATTCTGTTTTAAGAACAACTCACTTCTAAAATAGCAAAAAAAAGTTTAAAACCATTTTCATAAAATGACAGAAAAAATTGTGAAATTTGTATTATTTCTAGTCTCAAGAATAGACATTTTATATGCTTATAGAGAAAAGTGATGAGAATATTTCCTCACATCTGGATACATCATATTGACCATGTCATACTGTTACACAACTAGCAATTGCTCCACCTGGAGGTTATATATAAATAGAGAAAATACAGAATTGGCCTATAACAGTTTTAAATATGTTACATCACTTGTCAGCGGATTTATATTTGCAACAATGTATATCTTTTGATTCCTGAAATTATCTTGTAATGACAGATTGAAACTTCACTACAAATAATCATATGACAAATACATACAAAATTACATCTATTACTTCTTTGAACTTGTGTTTATGTTGGACTGCAGTCACCAGAGAAATGTTGACAAAATATAAATGAGTATAAATTTAAATATGAAACTATACCAACATTACTGCTACATATTCTGAATATCTGCCAGTAGATTGTCCTCTGTTTCTATCATGCATGGGCAGCCATTCGGAATGGATGTTACGAAACTATGTTCATGTACAGTAATCAATAAAAACAAATTATTTACATCCATAACCCTAGTATTGTTTGAAGGCTGAGCAAAATGCCACATCATTATTGGTTTACTCAACAAAACCATTACAACCAAGTATTAATTAAAACTTTAGTGAAATGATTCTTACCATTCAAAGAAATTTTTTAATCCTTTTAGAAGCAATTTGGATGCAATAAGCAGTTTGTATGAGTTGAAAATCGAATGAAATAGGCTGGTACTATGCTCCATTATAATGGATTAAATGATTTAATTATGATTTATGCAGCCAAAAATGTAGCTGGTACAATGTATTATATTTTTCTGCCAACTCTCCTGTAAACTGTTTAATCCTGAAGATTTCCATCCCCATATGTGAAGGTTGGTGGGTACCACACACATTCATTTACCCTAAGCAAAGTAAGTGATGAGCCTACAGTGATACATAAACCTGAAGTAGTATGGCGCTCAGTGCAAACATAACCTCCAGGTAAATACATAGTAGAGAGAACCACTTAACAGTTACTATCATTAATAAATTTTAATGTTATGAGTAAAAATTTTAGATTTGGAGTGCAGTCACGGAATGTATGGACATACGTATAAGAAAACAGACAATCACAAACAGGAAAGATCCACTATGGTTTACATGTGAAGTTAAAAGATTAGTCAAAAAGCAAAGGAGAATACACACACACTTAAGGAGTGCAGTAATTTACAAAACTTAGTTAAGAGGAATTCTTAAAAATGATATGCACACAGCTTTTAATGACTTCTGTTGCAACTCACTACCTAAAAGCCTCACAGAAAATCCAAACGAATTTGGGATATGCATAAGAAAAGTCAGTTGTAGGGACAACTGTATGGCAGCACTAAAACATGATTGATGCGAGGTTAATGAAAGACAGACAAGGATAATTTATTTAACATCGAATTTAGAAAGTCATCACTGGAAAAAATATGGATAACATTTTTTCACAATGTGTGGAGTTACGGATGTATTCATTATGAATAAATACTGCAGATATTATAAAACAATTAGAGCACCTGAAGTGGGGGAAAGTGACAGGTCCTGATGGAATCCCATAAAAATATTTTTGGAGTATGCGATGTAGAGCTAAACATTTCTGTCTGATACAGGCTACAAATCCTTAGAACAGAAAAAAAGTACCCTCTGACTCAAAAATTGCATGTATAGTCTTAATTTTCAAGAAAGGAGAGTGAACAGATTCTAGGAACTACAGAATAATTTCTCTAACATTTGTTTCTGAAGTATATTAAATGCTCGACTATTATGAAATTCCTAGATGTTTAGGAATTGCTTACAATGAAGTATGGGATTAGATCATGTTAAAAACATCTGGTCCTACTTTTGCATAATGAAACCTATTGATGCAGTGTCAAAATATGATGCAATATTTTTAAATTTTTAGCAAGCTTTCAGCTATACACAACAAATCTGCATTTTAGCATAGATCTGAGCATATGGTGTATACAATCACATTTGTCAATGGATGTGAGATTTTCTAACTGGTCAGTCATACATAGTATGTGATCATTGATGGTAAAGCCTCTACCAATCTAGATGTTACATCAGGTTTCCCACATGGAAGTGTAATAGAACACCTTATTTCTTTATTTTTATAAACAAAATCAAAGACAGCATTAATACCAGTTTGAGATTGTTCATTGATGATGCAGTCATCTAGAGAGAAGTAAGGAATTTGGCAGACTGCTTAAAAATTCATTGCAATCAATGACAACTGAAACTAAACTTTAAAATCTTCAAGGCAATGTGTATTACTAACAAAAAGAATCAAATAGTTCAGGAGTACAAAGTAAATAGTTCACTTGTTAGTATGGTTGATTGCCTGAAATATTTTGACGTATCAGTACTAAGCTACATGAAATGGGAACTGCACATAACTTTGATCAAAGATAGAGCTAATTTGAGGTTTTAGTTATTAGATCAGATTTTGAATAATTGTAATGCATGGACAAAGTAAATACCCCCAGTGTGGATATATGAATGTTTTGTAAACTATTGTCATGCATCTTTATCATAATGGATTGATTGACAATATAGAGAAGATATAGAGAAAAGCTGCTTAATTCGTGAGTCCAGTACTTTTAAAACTGTCACAGAATTGATACATAGATTGGGCTGGAATTGTCTAGCATACAGATGACATAGGTTTTGTTTGAATTTATTAGCAAATGTGAACACCACATTATATTTAAAAGGGTGGAAAAATACTTCTTCCACCAAGCTATTTCATGCCCAATTACAGGAGAGGGTTGTACAGTGTTGTATGGATGCTTCCCTGAATTCTTTTTTCTCTTGTACTATTCACGATTGGAATGCATGTATTTAGTTTTGTTGCAAAACAACCTCTGCCACCTGAAATTATGTGATTTGCTAGGTATAGATCCTGATGTACATGTATGATAAGTGATTGGGTTCCTTCAAAACAGCCAGTCTCCTGTTTGACTCCTAGTATGGTCTAAATTTTTCTATGCTCTTAACATGACTTGCCTATAGCAGTGCTTGCTATTTGTGTGTGAAGCACACTGTGATCACAAAAACTTTTGGACTTCATATTAAATATAAATTTCATGGCTATAGACAATATACAATGAATGTTCATCACAAACTGAAGTGAGGTCAGGCATCCTGTCCGGGAAGTGAGATAGGTTCCCTATTGATCCTCATACATGACAATGATTTGCACCTTGTGATGGAATGGAAAAGAAGACTGTTTGGCAATGATATTATTTATTGTGAAGGTAACTGCCATTAAACTGATATTGTGGAAATAGCCTTGTGCAAAGACTAGGAGTTGGAGCTAATTGCTAAGAAGTGCCAAATCTCTTAAGTAAAGAGCTGACAATATTTATCTTTGAAATGCAAATAAGAACATAGTTTATTTATAAACATTTCTCAGGAAACAAACTGAGTAATATTATTATTGATGCACAATATTTCGGTGATATAAATCTCCGTCACCATCTTCAGGTGCAGTTGTAAGCCTTGAAGTCTGCCTTGAGCGCATTGTTTGAAAACTCGCATGGCAGACTTCAATGAAGACTTCAAGGCAGACTTCAAGACTTACAACTGCACATGAAGATGGTGATGGAGATTTATGTCACCGAAATATTGTGCAACAATAATAATATTACTCAGTTTGTTTCCCCGAGAAATGTTTATAAATAAACACCGCCAAGAAAAATTGCATTTATTTATAACAACATAGTTTTTTTTTACTATAGACTCTGCTAAATACTTAGCTGTAATAATTCATAATAATTTGTTGCAAACTGAACAGGTTGAGACGGTAATTAGGAAAGCAAACCATATGTTCTATTTCCTAGGTTGCAGTTTAAAATGGTGTTAAGCAGAAATTGATTTCATAAAAAGAACCAAGATTCATGTAACTGGAATTAACATGTAATTGTGAATAATACAAACAACCTACAGGTTGCAGACTAAGTTTCAGACATGTTTAAGGTGGATATACTTAGAACTATGCACCAAGGTAGTTTTATGTACCGTGACTCAGGGTTACTTGGACCCTAGGGGGTAACTTGAGCCCATTACGATAAAATGATAAAATTCCGCTCGGGTAACCATGTGGATAGCGCTACAGTCTGCAGAATGCTTCTACCTAGAGGGGAAACTAGGAACTACGTTCATCTCCTCAACAAATAAGTACCCGAGCGGAATTTTATCATTTTATCGTAATGGGCTCAAGTTACCCCCTAGGGTCCAAGTAACCCTGAGTCACGGTACTTCACATACATGAGTAAGTGAACACATATGGGCATTGCTGGCCTGAAGGGTATTTCAGCTGCTGAGAGGCAGTTTTGATTTAAACTACATTCTGCCTCTGTTATAGTTGGACCTGTTGTTTAATGTGAAACACAAACTACAAAATGAATACAGCATAGTTCACATTCACAAAGCAGAGTTGGTCATGTTAAGAGTCCATAAAAATTCTGATAGGGATTCAAATCCAGGATCGTGAGTTTTCACAAGAATTGCCTTAATAATGAACTGCCACAACTATGTATTGCCTATAGTTCTATAAATACACAAAATGGGTACTAGTGCCAACCTGGTGGCCAATAGAATGAAGAGGCAGATCTTGAGTGGCAACACCTATGACAGGATATATACCCCTTCGGCCAATGGGCCTGTGTACCTCCCAAACATGGATCCCTTCAGTAAAGCCCACTTTGCCTCGAATGCAGTCTGTGCTATTATTTGATGCAATCCTTTGGAATGTCAACTTGTCATCATCCTGAAAACAAAATAGTACCATGATAAAAGGCAAAGCTACTTGACAATAATATAAACAACTATTTATACACATCTGTGTTAAAAAGAAAATGGTGTAATGATAATATACACAAAAAATATATTCTGGTTCAAAAGAAGCTTTTCTATGGCATTTTGAATATAATACTTCTAATTTTTTAAGCTGTCATTTAATTTCTTTGTGCAAACACAGAAGGGAAAAGGATGGTCAAAAGATGTAAGTGAAACTTGAAGTTATGTTTTTGTAATCCACTCACCTTTACACGTAAGTTGGGTGAGCAGTCTTCTGGGTTCCAAGCATACTGAAGTTGCAGTGTATTGTTGGCAGGGGGCCTGTCTAGAAGGAATTCAACGTGGGCTGGTAGTGGGAAATGCTGTTGGATCTCATGCATAAAAACTGGGTTGTACATCTGTTGGCAGATCAAATCCACAAATCACATGCCTGTATCAGACTGTCATTCAAAAACACATTACAAATTCCAGAAGGTATAATCATACATTAAATATTTGTGTGAAGAATATGAAGCCCAATATTTATCTGGTTGGTGAAAAATTGAATCAGGTTGATAATTTTCAGTTCCTGGACAGTAAAGTGACTCTGACAATCGATCCCAGGATGAAATTACCAACAGGGTACATAAAAGAGCCCAGTTCTTTCGCCAAGTTAGGAAGCTTCTGTGGGTCAAGCTTATTCGAATTACAGCGTAACTGTCATTATATAACATGTACTTCTTACGCATTACAATGTACAGCTTGTAAGTATGTACCACTACCAGCAGAGATGAAAGCAGACTCCAGGCAGCAGAGATGAAGTTCAAGAGATCAATGGGACAGAAAACCAGAAGAGACAATATGAGGAATGAAGTGATCCATAAAGAGGTCCCAGTCAATGAATCCCTTCACGAAAAAACTTCGAAATCAAGATTTCGATGGCTGGGATGTGTCAAATGGATGGACCAAATTAGAACAGTGAGGATATGGCTGGAAAAAGAACTGAAGGGTAAAAGACCAATAGGCCGGCCCAGGAGGAAATGGATTGATATCACCTACAGTAGAAAGGTGTATCATGGTCTAGAACAGGGGTTCCCAAACTTTTTATCCCATCAACCCTTTCATAGGATATTTGCCTTCTTATTGACCCGTATATTAAGTGTTTAATAAAAATATTAAATCATTTATGACATTTCTAATGCCAAGCAATAAGGATACCTGTGTAGCAACTCAATGAAATAATTTATATTTCCTATATGCTACAAAATCTACCCAATAACAATAAGAGAAAAAGGAGATTTTTTCCACTGTTATTATAATAAAAAATTATAGATGGAATAAATTTCAAATAAAGGTCTGCCAAATGGAACAGATGGTTCTTGTACTGTTTTAACTTGTCACATATCGATGGATGCACCTTCTTAAGAAACTCTTCTGATGACCCTCTGCAAAAAATCACCTCTTGACAACCACATTACCTCAGTGTACAAAATTAATTGGTTGAAAATGTCATCATTTTCTTCACATATCTTTGCAAATAGACCATAATTCAGAGGATGAGCTTTATTTTTGTTGGAACAGTCCTATTTTCCCATATACAGTTTAATTGATCCTCTTCAGTATTAATCAACTCCTTTATGGCCCCTGTGTATTAATCAAGCCTTGGTGAACTGCTATCAACTGGAAGGGTTCGATATCAACCACTCACTTTGGGGACCCCTGGTCTATGTTCCAAGAAGAGGAAACATACTTGGACAGACAAAGGTGGCGAAGGCTCTTATACCACACCCAGGAAACAGGAGATCGATGGAGATGATGATAATGTTTGTGTGATATAAAATATATTTGAAGAATATAAGAAATAAATTTGTGCCATAAACTTCTTTCATATTCAACTTAAATATGAATGATCCTATAGATCAAGTATGTGTTGATTGTTAACAACACAATGGGCACTGTTTAGCTTCAATAGTGGATGTATTTCAAAATTCCTAACTGATTTAATAATAACTTCCTTTTTTTTTTAAGAATAAAACGCCTTTAAAAAAATCATTTTTGCCAGAAATGTATTACAAAAATCATAATGCTATTATTTCGTCTGCAGTTGTGCAGACCCAGACTCTATAAGAGCAAACTAATTCTATTATTTTCTTTTTATCTAAAATTGTCTCTCATATTTAAGGACAAGATTGTTCAAAACATCATCCTCCACTAAACAAATGGTTTTATTGTAACACTCATACAATAAAGATATTAGTCATTAATAATTATTTTTACACTTACAGTTTCTCCTACAAAGCAAAACTGTATATCCCAACCACTTGTCTATCAAAGCTGAAGTCATGCATGTATAGCCTGTTGGAGAAGTTTTTTCCTCAAGCCCATCAAGTCGAGCATATTCCTCAACATGAAAGTCAGTGGCACCAACCCAAAGGAGGCATACTAAGCCTAGTATCAGAGGTAGCACAGCCAGTTCCTTTCCTACTTATATAACCTAAACTGGTAATCCTACTGGGTGAAAGGGACTTACAGTTTAACATGGAATGCAAACCATGGAAAGGACATAAAACACTATTGGTTATAACTAGGTTTTGGACCTTTAGGAAAAGTCAAATTTTTTCGTGCCTTCTTTTTGAGCTGAAAAGCTGTAATAAACACTGATTAAACGTTTCTGCTTGTATTTAAATGTATTTTATATAGCCTATAAATGCATATTTAGGCCATTTTCCTAATTATGGTCCTACTTCAGCAATTTTTATGGTCATATGGTCATATTTTGAGGAAAAATCTGGTAATTTTTTCATAATTTATAAATGAAAAGAAATTAAGATGATTATTCAAAGAAATATACTCCTGTTATACCTTGGAGAAAGAAACAAAACTAATTGTCACTAAATTGTTCAGAATTCACCAGTCAAGAATTAAAGTTATAAATTATTGTCACACTCTAAACGTTAATGTTCCGCCCGCTTTTTAAATTCGACTATGCAGCAGCAGCATGCCTGTGTCGAGCTGCATCAATCAATGCCTCACTTGTGACGGTATCGGTATTGTGGGAGTTGAGTACACTGCAGTGACCCACCGATGAGTTGAGAGGAATCAATTGTCTTCCTGTGATTCAGTACGGAGAAGCTGCTGCTTAACGGGAAACCCGTCCCTACCAAGGTCAGGTATTCCCCACATACCAGACTCTCCACGTCAAAACAAGCACAAAGCCCTCAGCTACTCATGCATTGTCACCAATGCTTCTGAAAATAATCCTGAATCAGTGTTAAATCTGCAGTGGATCAGTGAGTACCGCCATGCCGAAAACAAAACTTTCTGAAAGTGCTAAGTTACGTAGAGGATTTTGGAGAGGAGTATTTTAGCACAGATGAAAGAGTTCTTTTCTGTAAATTATGTGAAACTAAAGTGAATGCAACAAAGCGATTTCATGTGCAGCAGCACTGCAATAAATCAAGACACAAGAATAACGTAATAGGACATTCAACTCGACAAAGCAAACAGCGACTTTTCTTGGATACATCTACAGCTTCGTCATCTTCCAAATTGTAGATTTTTCTAAAGAATTCTATGAAATGATGGTATCAGCCAACATCCCACTTAATAAAGTGAACAATGCAAATTTCAAATCATTCTTGGAGAAATACACAACACAGACGATTCCAACCGAACCAACATTGAGGAAGAACTATTTACCGTTTGTTTATGAAAATGTATTGCAGACAATCAGAACTAAGATAGGCACCAATAAGATCTGGGTATCAATGGATGAAAGTACTGATGCTTGTGGTAGATACGTTGTAAATGTTATCCTTGGAACTCTACTTTCTGACAGACCGGTTGATATATTTTTACTGGACTGTGAAGCTCTTGAATCAGTAAACCACTCAACAATTGCTGTCCATTTTTACAACGCTATGAAACTGTTATGGAGAGGTGAAGTTAAGCAAGAACATGTCTTACTATTTGTGACTGACGCTGCGCCGTATATGGTAAAGACTGGGAAATGTATCCTTTGATGGTGCATTTAACTTGTCTTGCTCATGGATTACATAGATTTGCCGAGGAAGTAAGACTATATTTCCCTGATGTTGATAGGTTAATATCAAATATAAAAGAGATTTTTGTTAAAGCTCCAATGAGAGTGGCAAAATTTAAAGAAGACGCACCAACCGTCTCTCTTCCACCACAACCAGTACTTACTCGTTGGGGCACATGGCTCGATGCAGTTAGCTATTACTGTGAATATTATGAAAACATAAAGAAAATAGTTTCTAATTTTGATAGTAGTGAAGCATCTTCCATTAAAATTGTCCAAGAACTCTTTTCCAGTAATTTGTTCAGAAATTTGGCATACATAAAGTCATGTTTTTCAGGCATCACAGCTGCGATTTTGCAACTTGAAGAAATTTGTCTAGAACTGAATGAAAGTTTGGCGGTCGTTAAAAGTGTGGAAACTGAAATAGGCCAAGCAGGGTGCAGTGTAACTAGTTTGCTGGAAAACAAATTTAATAAAGTGTTGTGTGGGGATAAGGGATATAAAACAATTTGTAAAATTAGTGAAATTTTACATTATGGCGAATTTGTCTTGACTGAAGACGACCCACAATTAAATTGCAGTGACCTGACTCTGTTTAAGTATGGTCCTGTCACATCTTGCGATGTCGAACGAAGCTTCTCACACTACAATACAGTTTTAAGTAACAACCAGAGAAAATTCCTATTCGAGAACTTGATGATGCATATGGTGATATACTGCAATGCTGGTATCAAACAAAAATAAAAAATGGTATGTACACTAATTCACAACAAATTTATAGTAAATTTCCATTTTTAAAAGTAAAATTCTAGTAATCCATTCTTTTACAGGAACGAGAAAATAACTTTCAAAAAAATCTATTTCCCAATCGTTCATTTAGTGCATAGAAGCAAATTATTTTGTCCACATGAAGGCAACACAGCTACATCAAATAAATTATGTACATTTGAGCATTTTTAGAGTATAAAAATTTTAATGTTTGGTCATATTTTATCTCTTTTAGGTCATATTTACCTATTTTTATGGTCATATTTGCTTGCATATTTCTCAATTTTTTTGGTAATAGATATCTGAACCCTAGTTATAACATAAGTGTAAATCTTCAACATTAACATAAAACATCAGTCATGTCTTTTGGAGCTTTTGTTACTATTCCCTATTCAGCTATTCCTTGAAGTCATTTTGCAGTAAGAAGTTGTAATAGCCATTGGGCTAATTCTGCATTGTAAATTACCATCAATTTATTTAAACCCCTTAATGTCCAAAAAATGAAAACATAGCACAATTTCTGTTACAATTTATAAAAGAAGTTAAATTAAAAATACCAGCGCCATTGTGTATGGACTCTGATGAACAGCCATTGTATAGAGTTGAACTTATTTGAAAATAATTTATTTCCTTTCTACCTAGATGTCAGGGTTTTACCATTAACAACACATATTTTCTTTGAATAAGAACAAATGTATTTAAGACATACCTTCCACATTGAACAGGCTAACTGAAAACGGTTTCATAAAATATTCAAGGACTACTAAAGTCAGTAGAATGGTTTGGGTACAGTTTTCACAGAATAAATTGTGATCAAAACAACGTCATGCAGTATAGAAAATTACATTAAACCGCACATTTAGTTAAAAAATTTCATTAAACTTAACTGTTTTTAATTAATGATCACATTTGATTCCCATGTCAGATTCAGATTCACAGAGTACGTTTCCCTGATAAAGCATTCTAGAAATTGAGAAGGTTTTTCTGAAGAGAATTTTGGGATATACTGATGTTTCAATGAAATTCTAATGGAATCAGGAAATATTATCCTACAGTAAAACCTGTATATGGTATAGTAATTCAGAATCTAAAAACTCATAACCTGAAAGTTCACTCAAGTAGGAGAAAATGAAACTATTACTGTAGTTCTAAATTTTGATGTAGCACAATCAAAGATTTAAAAAAAAAAAAAAAAAATCTTAAGAGCACATATATATTTAGTAGAATTTAGATTCAGTTGTTACTTCTTGAACAGATTTATTGGTATAGATATTTCCAGCTAAATTGCTTAGCCGTTTCAAATATTGGAAAGTTCAGATAATTCCTTTGTAGCTATAAATATTGTAGAAGGAACAGTTGTCACTGAATCTTGGACACTACACAATCAGGGTCTTAACTATAAACTTGGAGGCCCCAGGGCAATACTTCATAGTGGGGCCCCTCAACATTTCTTTCATTTTATATTCAGGGGAGTTTATTCCAATTCGACAAAAATTTGTTTTTATCTATTGATCCATGCAATGGTAACAAAACTAGCTACAAAAGGTTCCCTAAGCCAAATGTTCAAGTATTTATCTAGCTTATACAATTAACAAATTATTAAATGGATTAATTTTACGATACAAGTTTTGGAAATTAAATATTCAGTGTATATGGTTGCAAAAAGAATAAGGTGAATAAGACAAAAGCAAAATACTTACAAAAGTACAATATCTAAAAAGAGTGTATGTTTATTAAAAATTTATAAAATCACACTTTAAAAATACATGGTAAAATATACCACAGAAGGAAATTCTGGAGGTAGGTAGCTCCAACGTTAGGTGGTTCATTGAGCCCTTTAGGGAAATGGCGAATAGGTCGGGGATGAAGTCTAATATCCATTCATTGTGCATTTCAGTAGGTCTGATCCAAGATGTGGAACAGGTCATCCTGGATGCCGTTGAACGGACGAGGTGTAGCCAGCTGCAGATTGTAGCTCATGCCGGCACCAATGATGCTTGCCGCCTGGGGTCGGAGGGTATCCTCTCTTAAACCGGATACAAGTTCAGCAGAAATTTTAACAATAGCATGAACATTTTCCGTAAGGATAGGTTGCATTCTAATGGTGGTGGCGTAATTTATAGCTGTTAGTAAACACCTGTCGTGTAACGAAATATATATCGATACGGTCTGTGAAATCCTATGGATTAGACTAAATGTAGCTAGGACAAAACTTTTAATAGGGTCTTTCTATCGTCCACCAGATGCAGATGTAACTATTTCTGAGGCCTTAAGTAATAATGTAAGTAATATAGCTTGTCAATTTCCCGATCATGCAGTAATACTCGGAGGTTACTACAACCCTCCGCATATCGACTGGATTAATTACGTCCAGGTTACTGGTGGCAAGTGTAAAACATCATGTGAAATTATTCTTGACCTCTTCTCAGATCTTCACCTTGGGCGGCTCGACACTGAAACCAACGCGGTGCCACAACGATAACTAAAACATTTTAGATATTCTCGTTACAAATAGGCCTGAATTATTCACTGAAATTTCTACC